>LOEQ01010063.1:39504-49740 GCA_001685075.1 Bramus lutescens | reverse complement strand
AGAGAGAGAGAGAGAGAGAGAGAGAGAGACAGAGAGAAAGAAAACAAAATAAAACACAGGTTAACCATTTGTAAATTATCTTCCTTATGAATGGATGGGTTAATAAAAATTAGCTAATGGCTATCCTGGGTTTACTACAGGATACCTGTTTTATGTAAAATCTAAGATAGAAGTTTCAATCTCCAACCAATTACAGCCAGCTAAGCTGTTTGATAAAATTTGTTGTTTCCTCTTCTTTCTGAATTCCTAGGTGTCTGGAAAACCTCCTAAGGGTCGTTTACCTCTTGTGACATCAGCCTATAGGAATCTGACAACACCGGTGTTCCAGGACCTCTTCTGGCACTTTCTTTGCTCTTTCAAGGCCCAGAGAAGATGCTTACTCAGAAACGTATATCGTACACTGTTGACTTCACAATAGGAAGAATAGAGAAGCAAAAAGTCTTTTGCATAGTCTAAGGATGAATTCAGAACTTTTCCAGAAAATAGAAAATCTGAATGACATGAAAGGTGTTCCCAAAGAAGTAGAACCAGAAATGTATTTAAAGTTCAAAGGTCTGCAATAAGTTAACTTGGATTTTAAGCTTGCTCCCTACTCAGTTCTCAGGAAGGTATGAGGCTCGTGAGGAAAGTTAGATCCATTTTACAAATACAAATATGAGAGTAAAGATGTCTTTGTTTAATTTTGGGTTTTCTTTTTTATTTTGTGATGCTGGCAACACAATCCAGGCTTTCATGAATATTACACAGCGACCCTGAGAATAAGTACTTAAATAAGTACTTAAATGTTCAGTTTCAAGTATTTTATGTTCTTCATTAAATTTTTAACAGTCACTCTTGGGAATCAGTTATCTTACAAAACTGTCGCTCATCCTTTTCCTGAATTAATGAAAATGATGAATGATTATATTTATGTTATGTATGGCTACATCCAGAACAGCAACAAAGTTTTGAATTTTCATTGTTGCAGGATGCTACCTCGGGATGCTACATCATTGATTTTTCTCATGAATTGTAAACATGCTTGTTGAATAAGACACACACACACACACACACACACACACACACACACTGTGTTATAGACTTAAGAATCTAAAGTGATTAAAGCTAAATGACTCTGTCAGACAGAAGATATTGATTCTGTTTAGACTTTTTGATATTCCTTAAGGCATAGAGGTAAAAAAAATGTAAGTTTAGTGCTCTCGTTGAGAGATCTATGCAAAGACATCTTAGCTTTGTGTTTATTCTCTCTCTGTTCTCTGGCCACCATGAGACAGATCATGCATTAGTGTTTTCTGAAATTCTTTAAGGCTATAAATTTGACTTCAGTTTCTTTGGTGTCATAATATCAAGGCATTAAGCTTGTTTTATTCTCCCTACCAGTGCATTAAAGTAGAGTCCTAAAATTTGGTTTAGAGTAGAAATTTGCTTGCTTGAAAAGGGCATGATAAATATTTATAAGCCTTTTGTAGTATTCTCAACTCTTTCCAACAGAAATAAAGCCTTAGTCAGTATGATTCTTTTTAGCATACAACAGAAGCAACCTAAGCTAAGTTATTGTTACTGAAAAAATGAAATCCAAAGAATTGTGTCTTGAAATATTTTTTCAGTGTTTTTTTTTTTCAAAACTTGAGGACTACCACCTTAGGCTCTTCCTTGTTGGTGATAAGGGTCTTTCCACAAAGTTTCCTTATGGGGCTGATGAAATGTTCTTTCATAACAGTATGATTTTATTTGCATGATGTAAAAGATAGTAAGGTAAACTGATAAGTTTGTGCCAGGGAAACAGAGATGGAACTGCCTGCGTTGGCTACAAAGAGTATTTTTAATGCTTATATTTTCATGTACATCTTGCTTTGACCATTTGAATTCTTTTCAGTTAGTTCTTGGTTCATAACACACTTACAAAATGGAGTGAAAATTAAAACTAAAAAGACTCCAAATTGACAGTCTAACAAGCACCACATGGCAAACATCAGTAGACTATTTATAAACAAAAGACTTATTTGGTACTCCTGATTGGCCAGAGTTTTTTTTTTTTGTACCAGCTGAAGTAGAATTGTGCCTCAAATTACTTTTCTTTTTTTCTAAGGAAAATATTTACAGAAGGCTTCACAAGAAACTGAGTTATAAAACACCTCATCTTTTCTGTTAAAATAGAAAATGAGTCATTGTTGAAAACACACAGAAAATGTGACTTTGTTCGGCATTTGTGGTATTTTGTCATTATCTCCAGAGACATAGAAGCATGATTTACAGAGAAGTGACTACATATGAACATTACACCCTTACAAAATCACTGATAGAAAATGACATTGAAAGGGGTGATGAGAATTCTATGTATCCAGAGAGAGAAAAACATTCAGAGAACTGGGTTGTGGGAAGTTGTAGGTAAGGAAAGAATAGGTTAGGTTAATAAACTTCATAAGTTCCCAGATACAGTTCAGAGAAGTGAATATGGTTCTGGCTTTAGTCGTCTAAGTGCTACAACTTAGAAGACTAAGTAATGCAAATTAAATCACCTAAACAGTAGTCTTCAGTGAGGATTAGAAGGAATCAATAGCTACTCTTTTTGCTGTTTCTCTTGCTTCATATTCTTCTCCCTGTTATATCCATCTATTCAAGTATTTGAATAGGAACATGGAAGATGCAGAGAATGTGAAATGAAGTTCCAATGTAGATTACTTTACTTGATGTGCACACAGGAACATGGATTAATTCTGAACCTCATTCCTGTTTTACAGACCCATAAATTAGGCTTGGATAAAGCTAGCAAGTTTAAGGTTTAGAAACAGAGTCTTTAGACTTACATTTTTGACCGTTTCCATTTTGTCATTCTTAATCATTAATTTTTGAAGTAAATTTATTCACTATTCAGCAAAAATTGTATATAAGTCACTATATTAAATAATGTTGTTAGTTTTGTGGGGTAGAGATATATCCATGCCATCATAATGGATACTGCTACTTCTTACAAATACAATTGGGATTCATAACCATTAGAAGCAATAATGATTCATGGTACACTCTAATATTCATTCAATCATGTCTCTCCCTGGAAAATTTCAATCTGAAAAAAGATTTCTAATTATAAAGAATTTGTACCTAAAAGTGTAGAGAAAATGTTATTGACATTAACATTTATCAAGAATTACTGACTGCAATGCATTCAATATGAGTTACAAAACAGAGGGGTCAAAATGAAAGACAAATCTCTTTGCTAGGGAGATCAAAGGTAAGGAATGAGTTAAATATGATTCATAATTGAAATCATCAAAAATTTAAGTAAGTGAAAATTTTAGTTAGATACTCACTATTGAAAAAAAATGCTCAAGGTAGTGGACAAAATCACGTAAAAGCATGGAAAACACTAAAACCATGACTGAAAATGAGAATAAAATGAAGACTTCAAGTCTGGAAGAAATGTTCCACTCAGTGAGAGCCTCGTCAGAACTTCTGCACAGAGTCCTAGAGTTCTTCCCTGTGGGACTCCAATCAGAGGTCAGCAGAAGATACTTTGTACCTATCATTAGATCAGTGGTTCTCAAACTTCCCAGTGCTGAGACGCTTAATATAGTTCCTCGCCACAAAATTAACTGTAATTGTTCTACTCTTATGAATAGTAATCTGAATATCTGATATGCGGGATATCTGATATGTGATTCCCCTAAGGGGTCATGATCCACAGGTTGAGAACAACTGCATTAGATAATTATTTTGAAACTTTCTAAGCTATCCAACTTACCTCTTTTTCCTCTGACATAATAGAGATCATAATATAATGAGAAAATATAACATATATAATAATATATGAATATAATATAATATAATGAGAAAATTAAGCAATTTTCTCATTCTCTGTATGTGTATGGTTGATTGAACATGAGTAAGGGCTTAGATATAGATATAGATAGATATAGATATAGATATACCTTCCTGTTAGAAAAGGAAATAAGTGAATGACACCTTTCAGAGACATGATTGAATAGTATTAGATATGCATCTTCTTTTAAAATAAAATTATTAATATGTTCATCATATGAAGTCAGAAGTTGAACTCTTTGGCTTCTGATCTTTTAGTGTTCTGTTTAAAATGCAAATGATGGCCGCTTTCTAATATGTGGCTACTTTGTCTTCTCTTTCTGATATGTTTGATATTCTTTTACAAAACCAAATTCAAGCTCCATGATTGAAGGTATTTGATTACTTTGTTCACTGTTAACCTCCTTCAGGCCGCAGTTGAGCCTTGAACATGAAGCTCATCATGTTTAGCTGAGAATAGTGTATGTTTCTTGTTTAAAATCTGTTGTAACTCAATTACTCAAATAAGTGATGCATATATTAATTGATCTAGGTATTCCCAAAAGTCCTTCTAACATTAAGTGATGATGCTAAAGTCTGCGTTTGCTCTCTTATACTTATGTAACAATGCTGTATAACTAAAATGGCTGGTTTGATTTTATCAGAATTTCTGGAAGTCAATTCAATGTAGAGGCAAACATGATACCTGATAGCTGTACAAATAATTTACTGTTTCAAATGTACTCCAGAACAAGACACACCATTCAGATTTTCTGACAAGATGCAATATCCAACAATCTGTATATATAAATGATATTTTTCAAATCAAAAATTTTTATGGTGTTTTATTCTGTATTTTTCTTTTGTTGTCTTAAAAGACAAGCTACAGTTGTCACAACCAATTGAAAAGATTTTCTTTATAGTAGACATCTCTCAGAAAAAAAATGTGCTGGCAAATTCCTATGTCCCAGATTAATTTCTTTGAACCACATCCCATCAGAGATAAAAAATTGTGTTTAGAAAATCATGCTTTCATATGGCCAATCAGAATAGTCTAGTTGCAAATGCAATAATCAAATTAAGTAGCTTATATATGACAATATTTAGGTAAAATTGATCTTCATTAAATTAATTTATAACAAATATAGTCTACAATACATACATGTTCAATGAGTTGTGTAGATCTTGTGTTCAGCAATGTGATGTTGTTATCAGTTTGTGGAGAATAGCCTTTTTTCATGGAAACAATCTGAGTTATTTGGGGATTCTAATGTTCTATCTTTGGCTAAAAATCAATTATAAGTAACTCTACCCCAGTAATGGAAGCTTTGTTTGGTGTCAAGAGATGACAAGTTAGGACTCAATCTCCCTCATTATTTGTCAATTTCATTTATATCACCCACATATATGTCTATATTTTAGGAGTTTTCTAACATGTTAGATTTCTATACTACCCCTCAAATGTCCTTTAATTTTAACTGTCTCTCCCCATTTTTCCTTCCTTACACTCTTTCCCTTTCCTTTCCACTTGATCCTCCAATTCTACCCTGAATCCATAATTATCTAGTATAATTTCTTTTCCTAGGGAGATTTATCTATCCCCGACAGCTCTTTTTCCTTATTCTATACCTAATGACTGTGGTTCTATGTATTATGACTTGGCTGTCATTGACTTCATAGCTAATATCCACATATAAATGAATTCATAGTAGCTTAATGTGGATATAAAAGCTTAAAACATCATTTAAGTGAATATATCATATTTGTTTTTGTTTTGTCATTCAGGTGATTATTTTTCTAGTTCTGTCTACTTATCTGTGAAATTTAAGATATCATTTTTAATAGTTAAGTAATATTTCATTATGCAAATGTACACATTTTATTTATTCATTCATCTGTTGATGGAAACAGGTTGTTTCCAGTTTCTGACTATATATGAATAGAACAGCAATGAACATGGTTTATCAAGTGTCTCTGTATTAGAATTGATATTCATTTGGGAATATGTCCAAGAGTCCTATAATTACATCTTGATTTAGATCATATCCCAACTTACTGAGAAACTGTCACCAGTGATTTCCATAGAGGCTTTACAAGTTTGCACTCCCACCACCGATTCTGCTTATTCTATACCTACCCCAGCATGAGCTGTCATTTGTGTTATTGATCTTAGCAATTATGACATATGTAAGACAGAATTTCAAAGCATTTTTGATTTGCATTTCCCTGATGGCTAAGGATGTTGAACAATCTTTAAGTGTTTCTCAGCCATTTGAGTTTCTTCTTTTAGATCTGCAGTCCATTTTTTCATTAGATTATTTGGTGTTTTGTTTGATATTTAGTTTCTTGAGTTTTTCATATATTTTTGGTATTTTTACTATATTAAATATGATGTTGGTAAAAATTCTTTTCCCAATTGACTGCTGCTTTGTTCAATTTGCCAGGCCCTTCGTCCTACAGAAACTTCTCAGTTTCATTAGGTCCCAGTTCTTATTTGTTAATATTAGTGCCTGTGCTAACTGTGTTGTGGTCACAGTCTTTTCCTATTCCAATGACTTCAAGGTGGTTCACCATTTTCTCTTCTATCATGTTTAGTGTATCTGGTTTTATGTTGAAATTTGATTATTAAGAACTCAAGTTTTGTGAAGAGTAATGACTGTGGATCTATTTACATTCTGCTAAATGCAGACATCCAGTTTGACCAAAACATTTGTTGAGGATGCTGGGTTTTTTTTCAGTCTGTATTTCCGGCTTCTTTAGCCAACATTGTACTTCCATAGCTATGCCAATTTACATCTGTTTCTTTCATTTCATTCTTTAATCTGAATTTCTGTTTTTGTGCTATTACCATGCTGGGTTTTCACGATAGATCTGTAGCATAACTTGAAGTAGGGGATGGTGACACCTTTAACAGTTCTTTTATTGTTCATGACTTTAATTTTAAAGTTTATCAGAAAAAATGTGAAAATAATAATTACTATAATTATAATAACACACCACACAGAGAAATGAAACAGACCCAAATAACATATAACGTAATGAACTTATATAAAGTTTAAGTGACCATTTGGAGCAGAATGTGTAGAGCCTCTTGTTGAATTTATACTTTCATTACCAGATATATTACATGCCATTATCTAGAACCCAAATCAAAAAGGCCATGACAGAGTTAGAACAACAAACTCCTGTCCACTACCTGCATTCATCTCTTCTCATCTCCTTATACTTAGCCTTCCTAATTGGCTTTTGCATGTAAACTACACCCACATGTACAGCTGCTCTATAATTATTTCTTCTTTCATCCTTAATACTTACATAGACATTTTAAGAGTAGAGGGTATTACTAGGTTTAATTTAGACTGAGCTTATCATATAAGGAATATGTCTGAATTTGATTAGTTATTTTTAATTACTTTAAAGTCAATTCAGTGAGGATCTTACCTACATGTCCATATAAAATAATATAATCTTGAGAATTAAATCTCAAGCCTATGTATGGCTCAGTCTCAAATTCAAAAAAAGAAAGCACATAGCAAATATACTGGGAGCCAGGAATCTTTGCTTATGTATAGAATTCAAGTAAAAAATAGCCAAAATAAGGATAAAAAATACATTATTAAAAGTTTCTCTTATTGGGGCTATCATTACAGACTTAGATAAAAAGTGCTATATATATTAAAAAAGCTAAATAGCCATGCAAATTTTCATTAAAGTACTAACAACTGTATTATAACATTAATCTAATGGAAATACATATTTCTATGCAAAATTTGAGTTTTAAATAAGCAGTTTAGTGAAATATTGGAGATATACTTGCATAAAATTAGCCTTTTATTATTGAAATTTGACTTTAGGTGAACACCTTTTATTTTATTTTGTTTTACAATGTTAAGTAAAAATTTATAAAATACATTATTTAAACTGTAAAATATTGTGAATTAATGAAAGTTTCAGAGGGTTTAGAGAATAGCAGTTTGGGTACAGTTATGATGGAATTAGTGGGTTTGTGTTCTGAGCACTGAAAGAGAAGAGAGAACGACATTTTAGGAAAGAACTAAGAAGATCATAGATTCTATGTAATAAATGCTTAAAACATTTACCAGAATGGTCCCTGAACAAAACAGGGAAAATAGAAGGCATTACATGGCATGATGTTGTCTAGGGACATTTTGGAGATGCAAATGATAACAAGTTATGGACTCAATTGTTTAAATTTGAGTTTCAAAAAGAATAAGAAAAAATCTCAATTGGTTTTGTCCACCTGATAATAATATTAAAATTACTTTTAATTTTCAGTTTTATAAATTTTAGATCAGTGACTTTGTACCTGATGTGAGTATTCACAAAAGAGACATTCATACTATTTAAGTGTATTACTGGATTTTCTCATTTCTTTGACAAAATTCCTGACTGAACGGACTACTTAGAAAAGGAATGGTTTATTGAAGCTTGACATTACAGACTCTCATGGCAGGAAAATCATGGCAGCAGGAGGGGAAGGAAAGTGGTCACATGACAACCAGGATCAGGAAGCAGAGAGAGAGCTTGGCCTCTGAGCAACTCACTCTTTCTCTTGAATTCAGTCCAAGACGGCAGACTGTAGGGTTCAGTGACCCATATACGTGGAGGATCTCCCTTTCTCCTTAAGTCTTTCTAGAAATGTCATCTTAAATACACCAAAAAGTATGTCTCCATAATAATTCTAGATCCTGTGAAGGCGACAAAATTAGTTCTTATATGACACATTGACAGACTGATAGACATGCTGTTGCAATAGTGGATAGAAGTCAGTTCCTCCAAACCCATGGTAAGCTAGAATGTGACTGGCTTAAAATCAATGATGTCAGAGTTTATCTCACTTCCTTCATAATTATTAGGTTCTGTGTGCATATAGATTAGAATGTGAACAAAACATATTAAGACTATTTCCAGTGGAAAAGTTATACATTTTTAGAATGCATTAAATTCAGACACAATGTAGTTATTTATATCTGACACCAAGCTAACATACAAATGTATAAATTTTGAAAATGAGCAAATTATACTGTTTGGTGGTGGTACGGAAAATCTCAATAGAGTACTAAAATGGCAAGTATAGGAGAAAGCTGGGGGCATGACAGCTGTCTGTTTATCCTAAATATTTTAATCAAACAAATCCAACTTAATTAATAAGAGAAAAAATAATATATAAATATATATATATATAATTTCTCTTGTATTATGTTAAAATCTTGTTAAAATAATATCTACCAGCAAGCAATACTGTTTTCTATGATAGCAAAAGCAAACATTACTAAAAAGCGTAATATAAAGAAGCCTAAAAATGATTATAGTAAATTACCTTGATAGATTTTTTTTTCAAATTGTTATTAATCAAATCTGAAGTTGCTAGATGATAGCAGATTTGCTGACATTCAGCTTTTATATTTGGGGAAGAACAATGCAATTATTAACTGTTGTAGAAACATAACAGCTCTATTATATGAAAGGATCATCAACCTTTTGATATAATATAATAACTGATACATCTGAACTCAGTAGCATTTTTGATTTAAAAGTAAGGCTAGAATATCCCAGATCAAAATTATAAATTAATAATTATGTCTATATTCATTTTCTATATTAAAGGATGAAAACATTCCATTGTTGACTTAATATTTTGTGTTTCATTGACAGTGAAGGGTCTGCAATATGATATGTGCTGTTTAATATTTTGGTACATTTTAGACTTAAGTTAGGACACCATAAAGAAAAAAAAGAAAATTCACATCTTCATAAAAGAAACATATACGTTGAAAGAGGTATGAATCACTAAAAGTTATGGTTCGGTATTTATTATTTTCTAATTGGCATACTGTAGTAAAGACATTCATTGCCTGATAATATAATGAAAATGAGCAAAAGCCTACTTAAAGAGTATATTTGTTATATGTGTAAAGGATATAATCCTATCCTGTTCTAGTCCCTGTATTGTAAAGATGTGTCTTTGCAAATATATTCTTTTAACAGAAAATTTTTATGATTCTTTGGGATTTCACATTATAAACCCCCAAAGTATCCATTTTCTAGTCCTTTTATGTTTATCACCCCACCTTTCAGACCTACCATCTAAAAAACAAAATTTAAATTAAAGAAAAAGGAAACCACCACACTGACTTCTAAAGTGGCTGTACAAGTTTGTACTCCCCATGGAGGAGTGTTCCCTTCCTCCACAGCCTCTCCAGCAAGAACTGTCACTTGTGATTTCTGCCTTAGTCATTCTGATAGGGGTAAGGTGGAATGTCGGAGTCATTTTGATTTGTGTTTCACTGATGGCTAAGGATGGTGGACATCTTAAGTGTTTATCAGTCATTTGAGATTCTTCTAATGAGAAGTCTCTGTTTAGTTTTCTTTTTTTATACTTTTTTATTAAAAATTTCCACCTCCTCCCATTTCCCT
>LOEQ01010062.1:28760-39495 GCA_001685075.1 Bramus lutescens | reverse complement strand
TTCTTTAAGGGAGTTTTTCATATCCTCTTTAAGGGCTTCTATTGCTTTCAGAATGTCATTTTTTCTGCTTCTTCTGGATTAGGTTGTTCCATTCTTTGTGTTGTAGGTTCACTGGGTTTTGATGTTATCATGTTGATTTTCATATTGTTGGATGAATTATTGCGTTGGCGCCTGCCCATCTTGTTCTACAAATGCTCTCCAATGGATCTTCTGGTACAGGATCAGGGCCCCTTGCTGGCCAGGGGACCTCACAGACCCAGACAAAGGGTCTACCTTGCTGCCAGCAGGCTACTGAAACAAATGAACTCCCACCTGGTTCAACTCACCACCAGGTCTCAGCACCCAAACAGGCTGAGCTGGGGGCTCTATGGCCCAAAGAAGGGCAGGATTTCATATTTAAAGTATCTTAAAAAGTCACTCTGATTAGTTATGCACTATAAACAAGTCTTTAAAATTCTAAATAATACAATTTTCCAAATTATAAAATGACATTGATTTCTACTTCCCAGTGTGATTGTTTTCATTATTTAATTGAAAACATTTTCATTTAATATATTTTAATCATGCTTCTTCCCCTCCCCAATTCCTCCCAGAAGTTCTCTACCTCTACACCTTCTGAACATTATTTTCTTTTTCTTTCTTTCAACAAACACATACAAACACCCAGAAATTAAAACAAAAATAACTAATAAAAACAAAAAGCAATGTATATATGTATATACACACATACATACATATATGTATGTGTATTGCCTATATTAAAGACATGAACATAGGAGGGGAATGTGTTGAGAAATAGGGTTCCAGAAGGATCAGGAAGAGGATGAAAGAGGGGAAGAAATGAATATAATCCAAATTCATATGTAAGCATGAAAATTGCCAAAGAATAAATGTTATTTTTAACATTGCTTTCCATTTGATATCATTATTTTAAAATAATGTTTGAAAAATCTGTCAGCTAACATATAAACTGATCCTTTTGAAATGCTTTTTAAAATTAATTGGTTAACATTAGGAAATTAAACTTAGCAAAGTCAATTCAGAAGCAGGATGTGTTGGAGGTTCTAGTGTTTTCTGTACTGGTTTGAGTTTGATTGTAATTACTGGGAACGCATGGAGGTATTCTCAGTATGAGAACTTATAGTTTATTTACTATCTAGTGAAAGAGGAAACGGAAAATTTTAGTTCAGGTTTGCACCATCGACTTGAATGTGATATGGGAGGTTATTCTGTCTATGTGTTGCTTTTATTGGTTAATGAATAAAAAAACTGCCCAGACCTGTTGATAGGGCAAAACTTACATAAGTGGGTAATACAGAACAATTATGGGAGGAAGAAGGCAGAGCCAGAGAAATGCGAAAATGGTTTCAAAAAAGGAGTAAAGTATTTAAAGAATATAGACAGTCATAGATTAATGGAGAAAATAAAATAAAATTAAATTAAAAAGTAATAGAGTAAAAACGAGCCACATAAAGATAGACTATACACAGAAAATCTGGATTGTGTATATTATTTTGTTTTATTTGAATTTTTGACTGTGAAGGAGCTAAGTACAGAGAGACATTTCATTGCTAAGCTAAACTAGCATATATGTTCTAAAGGTATCTTGATTCCAAAATTTGAGTCTAAGGATATGTTGTTTTGGAAAAGATGTTTTTATTTTGTTTCTACAAAAGATGGGGAACCTGTGGATTATTTCCAGAAAAATATGATTTGATAGAGCACATCCCCTGGAAGATCACTGTAAACACCACAAAAATACCTCAAAGGAAAATACTTTGCCAAATAAACAGCAAAAAGAAGTTTAGACAAAACTGCACCCATATTCCCAAATATTGTTTGTAATTTTTTTACATTTAATTTGTGATATGACATAGATATGCTATATGGATTTTCATTGGTGTGGTTCTTGCTTTATTGATACAAATTTAAGGTCAGTTTTGTTATATGTATATGTATTTCTGATCTTGATTAAGGCATTGTGCTTGTGTAGCTCATTTAAAAATGTAATGTATAATTAAAATATAGGTTAATAGATAATCATCTATAATAGTCAAACTTATAGTCATGTTAGTTAGATTTTCTAAATATATAGACATATTTCAGTTAGATAGGTATTCTTCAAATCTTTCAGAGACCTTCAGAATATGGTATTTAAATGTTTTAAAAATTTAGGACTTTTGTAATAGTGGGACACATCTGCTCCTGGCAGCACCAATCTACTTCAATTGGAAGATGAGCATTGAAGAGACTTTTTATGGAGTTGGTTGTCCACTTGGGCAAGAAACTTCTCTTGCCTGGACTGCTTTACTGGGCATCCGGGACCCACAGAGGAGTGACTGGGGAAACTGTGAGATGATCCTTCAGGGTTCCTGCTCATAAAAGTGTCTGTAAGACATTCTTCAGAATACAGAAGAAAATGACTGTACTGTCTTTAAAATGTCCTGCTTCATGGAAAAGTCTTCTGGATACTATGGGCCTGTAGGCTAAAATTGGATTCCCCAGTGGTACAGAAGAACTCTGGGTAACTGTCCATACAGCAAGATGTCTCTGTCATTCTAGAATTTTGGACTTCCTGTTTACTTAGAAAATATTATATCCTCCTGGAGTCTTTGATGGAGTTGAAGAATTTTTAGTTATAGTTTTCCTTATTTATGATAAAATATAAAGTAGATATAAATAATGCAATTTTTGATTGATAACTGTTTCATTATATGTAATTTTACTATGCTAAAGCCTTCCTTTTTGTTTAAACAGAAAAGGGAAAATGGTGTGGGAGGTTTTTCTATCTATGTTTTGCTTTCATTGGTTAATGAATAAAGAAACTGCCCTGGCTTGTTGATAGGGAAGAACTTAGGTAGGCAGAGAAGATGGAACTGAATTCTGGGAAGAAGAAGGCAGAACCAGAGAGATGCCATGGATCTGCCACCAGAGGAAGACATACTGTCAAAACTTAGCTGGTAAGCCATTGCCACGTGACGATACAAAGATTAATGGTAATGGGTTAAAATAAGATGTAAGAGTTAGCCAATAAGACGTTAGAACAAAGGAGCCAAGCAGTGTTTTAATTAATATAGTTTCTATGTGATTATTTTGAGGCTAAGCTATCCAGACGGCCGGGACTAACAAGTGGCCTCCTCCTACACACATGGGATGGGACTTCCTAACAGAAATGCAGGATTTTCCCCACCATGAGGGAAGAATAAAACTATTGAGAAAGTGATATGTAAGTCATGTTTTCCATGGGACTTCATGGAAACCTGGGACTGAAGATTTTACTGTTGAATGCACTTACTTTTCAGTACAAGAAGCATGGGTTATAGCCCACTATGTATAAGGCAGATGCCACAGAATTAATTGACAGATTGTCTGGTGTCAGAAATTTTGATTCTTGTCTTACTAAAGAAATGGAAGAAACATTGCAATATATATAATGTGCTATGTTCATGTATATATGTATGTATGTATACTAAAAGACATAGTACAAAAAAAAAGCTTAAGATTTGGCTGTCAGTATCAGTTGTCTGAACACTCCTTCTCTAAAATGAAACCAGACATCCATCAGTAGCCAAGATTCATGTAAAACAGTGGGGAGCCTCTGAAGTCGTTTTTTGTTGTTTTATTTGTTTATTTATTTATTTGCCATTGTAGAAGTGCAAGATGTCAAAGATGATAACCAACATGGTTTGTGATGAAACCAGCGCCCCTGGTATCAATACCCACACATATTTCCTTTGCTTCAGTCCAGCTTGGGTGTGTGACTAGGTTGAGCTGACAAGATAAAGTGCCTTTCCTGTCACCTTTTACTCTTGTGCTTCTGGCAGCCTGGGCTCCATGTAAGGACTTTTACTACAATGCAAAAATATCTTAAGGAGAGAGGCCATGAGCCAAATTTGGAGAGAGACTGGTCCAGTCATTTAAGCACTCCAGGCAAATCTCCTGAAGACAGCATCTAAATCTGAGGTCCAAATCCTGCCCATCATGTCCCACGTGAGAGCCACAGGGAAGAGCCTTGATGACCTCGGTGCACTTTCCCAGTGGTGACAAGCAACTATGTGTGTTCTTCTTTTAAGTCCTGGAATATTATATTTGCATCTATTTGAAAATCTAGGATTTAAAAAAGCAGAATTCCATTGTGACAGTCTAGAGCCAGAATGATGATAAGAAAAGTGGATGTAATGTTTGTCTAGACAGTATAACCTATTTCTGTGGAACTTTTCTGAGTTAGATTAGATGTAGTTTACTAAGGCAATGAATAAACAATAAATCAATGCATGTTTAGAAGTGCAAAAGAAAAAATAAAGTGCAACCCTTACTTAAAACTGTATTTTCCCTTCCTTCTATTTAAATGTTTTTGGCTAAAGTGTGTATTGTTTTGATAGTTCATGACCACTCCTCAATACAGATGCATTGAAAACAGCTGTTTTGATTGATGAGGCGATATGTGGCCTGCCCACATGTCTGCTTTATGCTTTCCTCTAAAGAGTAATTCACAACACACACACACACACACACACACACACACACACACACTTGAAAGCACTGCCTTGGAGGATACAGAGAAATATTTACACTGGAAACCTGAGGTTAACTCATTTATACCCAAATTAAATGAGAAAGGTTACAAGAATCCCTCTTTTCTAGAAAGGAAACAGTGTGTTACAAATCAGAGACTGATGAAAAGAAAACTATAAACTTGCCTGGAGAAGAAACTCAAGCTGTGTTTAATTATTCAATTATGGGAAGATTTTTGCAACATACATCCTTTTGTAAGGACTGCGACTTAGTCATGTCTAACCTGACAGTTAAAACTTGTTTGTTTTGAGTAGAGAAAGTACGTAAGTAGTTTAAGCCCAAATCTCTTCATGCATCTCACAAAAATCTTAAAAGAGCAGCAGCAGAAAAAAAAAAAGACACAGAAACGCCTTTAGCACAATCAGAAGACAGGAAAGACCTTAAAAGGTTCAAATTGAAAGGAAAATAATTTCTAGCAGAGCTGAGACTTGAGGTCCTGAGTTAAACCTTTGCAGCGAGGCAAGTTTACAGGAAAGTGTGGAAGAGCCCAGTGGGAGAGCAATGGAGTGCAAGAGCATCCCTGTGGAAGAACCCAGTGGGAGAGAGAAGAAGGCGTTCAATAGTATCTTCCAGAAAGTCAATTTCAAATGAGAAAATAACTGCAGGTGCAAAGAAGATGCCTGACACATCAATTCTACCTGTGTGGAGGAATTGTGTAGTTGCTGTGTTGCAGTGAGTTTGTCTTGACATCCAGAATCTGAAATTATGAGGATAAGCACTCTGAAACATTATTAATAGAAAAAAATATCATTTTAAGAATACAGGAGTTGGTTTGAACTGGAAATCATTAAAATCTCCTCTCAAAGTTCATTTAAAAATTGAAGACTTTCAATTAAAGCAAAATAAACAACAACAACGTATTAGTTTTCTGTCACCGTAATGAAACATGCAAGATAGTCAATGTATAGAAGGAACAATTATTTTAGGCCCATGGTTTCAAAGATTTTCGTACATGTCTTTGGTCTGTTGCCTTTTGGTGTTGAGGTAAATAAAGCACTGCACTAATCAGAAACAAGTGGCAAAAGAAAGCACTTTGTCCCAGTGACCCATAGAGCCACACCTCATTGTGGGGTCACTGAGAAGCTTAGCTTCAGTATGCCCGGACATTTGCTCTGGGCTTTCCTTGACAAGAAGAGGAGGAGAAAAAATGCTGCGAACAATTAATCAGGTCAGCTTTACCTGTGGTCCTTAAATGGAAAGGCTAGTTCAACAAACTCAAGTGGGCAAGCACGTGAACCCCCAAACCTTTCAGATTTCCAAAAAAGACTTGGGATAAGACATAGTAGGGAAAGAATGAAGAAACCAAGTAAACATTAAAGTTGCAAAACTCCTTCAGCTCCCATAATTACTTGGTATAATGGCTTACAGAAATCTAGGCATCTTAAAATAACTCCTTTTTAAGACCTTTCTTTTCTACTCCATCTTAATTAAGTTTAATACTAGCTCCCAAATTCCAAAATGTTTATTGAACTTTGCAAGGGGGAAAAAATCAAGAACCCCTACCTGCTGAATCAGCTCCATGAGACATATAGCTCACACTGAAAGGTATTTTTATGTGCATCAGGTGGATGATGTAAATTCAATTAGTTTTGGGTTAAAAAAAAGAAAAAGAAAAAAGAAAAGAAAACACACAAACTGTAGCTAATTAGATGTTGCTGTAATGTACATAGTTGATCTTTATTGGGGGATGTCTAGGAGGGCCTGCATATTATCTTGACATGCATATAAATAGAACACTATAATTAGAAATTACTTTTTTCCTGGAAAAAAAGCATCATGATAAAGCAGAGAGAAGACTCAGTGGTTCGTGGTGATGGCCTTCTGCTAGGGTGGGATCAGTAAAGACGCTCAGAACATCGGCTGGGAATCAGGGACATCTTGTGAATTCAGCAGACAGTGAATTCTCTTCACACAGCATCCCTGATGCTGCTCGACTTGGATCCAGTGAAAAGAACAGTGCACACCTCTTTCTCAAGTGGAGCTTCCTCACATTCAGATTTAAAGTCAAGCCCTTTTCTTCCCTCTCTAGGTGAAGTGACTTTTCATGGTGTAATAGCTGGAATACAGGAGAGGAGGCTGAAGTTGGCTTTCAGGTCATGGCTCGTTGCTCCCAAAAACAATGAAGAAGAAAAATGGAAGTTGTTGGCTAATATAAATGAATGAACTTAGCAGTTTTCCTCGCTTCAAGGAGATTAGGATCCACACAAACAGCTGGGTCGGGTAGTATGCATTTCTCTCAGAAAACAGAACCCGTTCTTACAAGAAGAGAAAAGGAGGAAATGCAACCAGTGGTCTGTTGCCTATGAGAAGCAGGACAGTGAACATCTTCAACTCGCCCCTGCTTGTTGGACCTAGCTGTCTTAGAGAGTAGTGGTTCTCAACCCTACTAATGCTGAGACCCTTTAATACGCATCCTTGTGGTTGGTGATACCCAAACATATAATTACTTTCATTGCTATTTTATAACTGCAATTGTGCTACTGTTATGAAATGTAATATAAATATCTGATATGCAGGATATCTGGTATGTGACCCTTATGAAAGGATGCCCAAAGAGTTTATGTCCTACAGGGTGAGAATCACTGTTATAGAGTCAGGGTGTTTTATCATACCAAATCATGAGACCATGCAGAAGCTGGGATGCTGATAGGCAGGTGTTTATTGCTCTGTGTGCCTGAGGGAAATATTGTACTTATGCTTGGTCCTCAAGCAGACACAATTTTCCAATCTTAACATGAATTTAAATAAAAGATAAAAACACTACACTATTCCTGATAATATATCATTTGTATCTAAACACAGCCTATAGTAATACAATCACTTTTTATTTTCTAGCATTATATATATATGAGCCAGATTAATTATTTTGTAGAAGATATAAAAAACAGATTTAAAAAGTCCCATGAGAAAAAGGTATTGCTTATAAGTTTCTGAGCTCCAGAGGAAATGGTTCCAAGGATGCCTTCCTAGAATGAAACTGAAGTTACTGAAAAAAACAAATGGGCTGTTTTATATTGGTATATATTGGATGTTATCTCTTTAACCATGCTTCTGTGTTAAGTTACCTCAAATAATCCAGAAGCCCTTATTATAGAATCATTTGAGAAATAGCAAAATAGTCATAAAATTGGATTATGATAATAGCAGTAACAAATGTGTTTGTATTTAGAAATAATATAAGTACTAAATCAAAGAAGTTTTACAAAATTTAAAAAGGATATAAACTATATCCATGCCTTCTGTCTACCAAAGATCCCTGATCAGGAAGCAAAATCATACATATTTCCAGAAACATTTTATGCACATTAAACATCCACTACATAGACACAACATTGCTATATATAGATAGTAGAATGCTACATTTATCCACATGAGCCACAGTAGTGGTTTTATATAAGGCCTTGCTATTTTCTGTCACATAATAATCCATCAGTATGTTGCTATATTGTAAGACCTCCCAAAAATATATTTCAGCATTCCTCCATTGCTGGACATATAAAATACCTTCTTAATCTTTTCATCTTCTACCCAATACTTCAAATAACTCTCTTCAAACAACATAATTTTACTAATGTGTGGTGAATAATTTTAGCATAATTTTCTAAGTATAACATACTCTAATAGAAGATTTAAGCATTTTTAAGTGACAAGGCAGCAGATTTGCCTATGCTATTTTCACTGGCACTTACTTTTGATTAGTTCTTCCACTCTGTCTATCCTTTTGCCTGTTCCCTTTGTGTCCTTTTCTCCGTACAGCCTTCTGTCACATTAATTCCTTTTCCACTTTCTTATCACATGTTCTATTACTTTCCTTACTACTTTCTTAAAGCTGTCTCCTGGTCACCTCTCAATTTTGTGGCCTCTTACATACTCTCACACCAGTGTACAAGCATCAACATTAGAAGTTAGGATCCGCAAATGAGGGCGAACATTGATATTTGTCTTTCTGCATTGTCTTTGACTCGCTCAGTATAATCATTTCCAGTTCCACACACTGCCGTGCAAATTTGAGAATTTATTTCATCTTCATAGCTGAATAAAATTTAATTTTGTATATGGATCACATTTTCAGTATGTACTCATTTGTTGATGGTTATTTTGATGACTAATTCTAATTTTCAATTTGATCCACTGAGGAAATGTCTCCATCAGATTGCTTATCGCTATGTCTGTGTGGCATTTATTATTTTTTTATTGTGGATTGATGAGGGGGAGACTAGACCACTGTGGGCAGGGCCATCTCTGGACAGATAGTCCCAAGCAGTATAAGAAAAGGAACTGAGCATGAGCCTGGAAGCAAGCAGGGTAGATGTGTAAGCCGATTCCATTTCCTTGACTCGCTATCCTACCCACTGAGTTCAGTTATTGACACTTTGTTCAGTACATCTGCTGGAACCAGTTTTACTCGCGGTCCCATACAAATCATAGGAGCTCTTTTCCTACAGTACTATCAACACAGTTTTCAGTAAATAACTTTGGAAACAAGAGACTTAAAATGATAAAATTTTCAATATTTCCTGTCCAGTTATTTTAAGAAAAAAATTGCATGTTAATATAAATTTTTGTATAAATAATTAAAATTAACTTTTGTATAAACTACTTATAGTCTTTACAGTTTTTGCATTATTTTTGTCATGTTCTACTGTATGGGAAAACCTGTTTTTGTGCCCTGCAAATTTGTTACAAGTATATGCTCATAACTCCCTCCTTTGTCTTTGGTAACCCATCAGTGTAGGTACTATTAGCCCGCATTTGCCTGTGGTTTTAGGATTTGTGCCACACATAAAAAGACTTTCTCACAGTATTAAGTTCTTTGTTGCTTTTTAAAAAATCTTTTGACTGTTATTACCTCACCTATTTTATATTTTTATTTCTTTTGATACAATCAAATTTATCTTGACGTAGGGTAAGAGTCTGGATGCAACTCTTTCATTTTGTGTTATTGTGCATCATGAGCCAATACCTTGCTCTTTTTGCTGCACACAGTCCTGGAATGACCTAACAGAGCTTTGATTTACTTCTCTATTTTATGATAATCTGTCAACAATTACAGGCAAAGAGCCCTGTTATGATGCTGTGATGCAAGGGAGTGGAGAAAATGCTGTGATAATAATGGAGTTGAGAGACTTTGTAATGTCTGGAAAAAAAGACAGCATCATTAGCAAATAGTGTTTGTTAAATTGGACGGCTGCTTGTAGAAGAACCCAGAATATGTCCACACTTGTCACTCCGCTCAAAACTCAACTCTATGTGGATGAAGGGCCTCAACACATTTAGAAAACAAACAGGCTTCTTAATGATAATCATACAATAGAATATATAATATAATGATATTATATATAATACAAAGATAAAACAAAAATTAGCACATTTGAATAGAAAATACCAAAGAAAAAGAACTGGAAGAGGCCAAGAAAAGGCACAAGAAACAGATTCAGCACAAGAAAAAGTGAAAGAAAGGGAAACACTCAGGAGTCTAACAAAAAATAACAACTAAACTTGAAGCCGTAATATATATGTAAAGGATCTGCTGTAGACCTCTGCGGGCCCTGTGTAAGCTGCCTCAGTCTCCATGAGCTCTATGCACTTTGACCATGCTGATTTAGTAGGCGTTGTTTTCTTGGTGTCTTCCACCCCATCTAGATTCCACACTCTTTCTGGCTCCTCCTCTTTAGGGCTCGGCCAATGGAAGGATTCGATTGAGACATCCCATTTAGGGCAGCACGTTCTGAGGTCTCTCATTCTCTGCATACTATTTGTCTGCTGCAGGAGGATGCTTTTCTGATGATGGATGAGCAAGGTACCAATCTATGAGGATAGCAAAATGTCAACAGGAGTAAATTTTATTGCTACATTTTTGTTGATATTGTTTTTTTTAGAACAAATAATATTTTGTTTTACTCTTGGTCCCTGGGCTATCTAATCTAAGGTACTTGGTCACCTTGAATATAGGTTCTAGGTTGTGGAGTAGTGTAGTGATAAGGGGAGCTGGGCCGTAGTGAAAGGGGAGAAGGCCTGCTTTTCATCCAGCCCAGCTCCTGCATGACTAGCTTATACTATGAAATAACAGCATAGAAATTGTATTCATTTAAACACTGCCTGGCCCATTATTTCTAGCCTCTTCTTAGCTAACTCTCACATCTTGATTAACCCATTTCTA
>LOEQ01010062.1:0-28600 GCA_001685075.1 Bramus lutescens | reverse complement strand
TATCAAAAGGCCAAGGCAGTTTCTTTATTAATCAATGAAAGTAACACATAGACAGATGACCCTCCTACATCAGAGTAGGCCTTAATTCAAATCAAATACTGATTGGTTATTCCCACAACCTTTGTGCCACCACTACACCAGGAGATCTTTCAGGCAGTGCACCATTGTCAGTTCAAAGGTTGGTGGCTGGCTTGGTGTATATTCTTCTCTTTTGGTAGCATGCAGAGTACCTTCCCTTGCCAAAGACGCTAGAATGTGGGGATAAAGGCTTTATGTAGCCACCACCTAAACTTCTCCATCTTCATTGGGTTGTATAAGTGTTGTCTTCCTCAATGAGGACTTCTTGGCAGTTTGTGAAGAACATTCTATAGTCTTGACAACAGTCTGTGTTGTTTGGGTTTCACAAAGGAATTCTTTAGCCAACAATTCAATTACATGTAACACAATCTTGATACTGGAAGTTTCCTTTGGTGAGAAAAGGCTGGCCAGTTAGGGCTCTGTCTTCCCCATTATTTGACAGTTTCTGTTAGATTGCCTTCGCAGCTGTGTATATATTAGAACGTTTCTATTGTATTAGGTTTCCATACTAACCCATAAATGGTCCTTAATTTTAACTCTTCCTTTCCATATCCACTCTTTTATCTCCCTCTTACATCCCCCTCCACACAGATCCTCACTCCAGCCCCTCCAACACACTCATCCATCACTGTTTACTCTATTTCCCTTTCCTAATGACATTTATCTGCCGCTAACTCCACCCTGCCTGCCCAAGTCCCTTACTCTATGCTTAACCTCTGTAGTTCTATGAATTACAGCTGGGTTATCATTGAGTGAACAGTTAATAGCCACATATTAGTGAATAAATACCATAATCATTTTCTGGTTCTGGACACCTTACTGAGGATGATTTTTCCCTATTCATTTACCTATGAATTTCATGTTTTTAATTTCTGAGCAATACTACATTCTGTAAATGTACCATAATTTTTTATCCATTCTTCTGTTGATGGAAACCTAGATCACTTTCAATTTCTGGACTGTATGAATAGAGCAGCAAAGAAATTGTTCCAGCAAGTGTTTCTGTGATAGAATAAAGCATTGTTTGGGCTTATATCCAAAAGAGGTATAGTTAGATCTAGAGGTAGATAAATTCTCATCTTCCCCAGGAACCAACGCAATGATTTCCATAGTGATTGTGAAAGTTTTTCACTCCCACCAATAATGGATGAATGTTCCCTTTGCTCCACAACATCTCCATCATGAGTTGTTATTTGTGTAATTGCTCTTTCTGAAGGGTATGAGATGAAATCTCAAATTAGTTTTGATTTGCATTTCCCTGATAGCTAAGGATGTCTGACATTTCTTAGACTTTCTCAGCCATTTTAATTTCCTCATTTGAGTACTCTCTGTTTAGATCTGTGCTCCATTTTTTTTCAATTAGGTTATTCAACTTCTTGATATCTTTTTTAAAATTCTTTTTGTATTTTGAATCTTAGCTCTTTATCAGATGTGTAGTTGGTATAAATCTTTTCCCATTCTATAGGTTGCCACTTTGTCCAGATAATGGTGTACTTTCTAGTACAGAAACTGCTCAGTTTCATAAGGTCCCATTTATTAGTTATTGATTTTAGTGTCTATGCTAATGGTGTTCTGTTCAGAAAGTCTTTCCCTGTGACAAGGAGTTCAAAACTATTACCTGTTTTCTGTTCTATTCCCCATTTCTCTATTCTTAGTTACTAGGCTAACAGTAAATGTCAACCAATTTGATGGAGAATTAAGTATTTGTTTTTATAACAAAATTTACAAGCAGAAGTTCTTTATCGAATACTTGTATACAATGAGCTAATGATACTTTTTAATCAAACAAAAATATAGTATTATGAGAGGCTAATCCATTGACATCTGCGCGTGCAGAACAGCACTTTAGAAACCAAATATTTAACCCAAGATCCTTGATTTCTCTCTTCTTCAGGGATAATTCTGACAGGTTTTCCAACCAGCAACATCTACATGGACTGCAATAGAGAGTTCACACGGAGTTGCATACTACTTTCTTAGTTCAGATTTGCTCTAGAATCATTGTACACGTGTGGAAAATGGCATGTCAAGATGTTGAAACTCAGCTAAATAATGCTAGTCTGCGCTGATGCAAATGGTTCATGTTTGAATGTAAGTAGTTAACTTCTGTGATTGTTACTTCCCTACAGACAACATAATACTGCTGTGCGGTGTGTAGAGGCACCGACAATGTGGGAAAAAGTTTCATTATTTCTGGTACACTGTAGTTCAGACACTATTTGGAGAATGAAATGTAGGGAAAGTGAGGACTTCACAGAGCTTCACATTTTACTGCATCATGAAAGATGATGGACTTTAAACATCAGGAGCTGACTTTAAAGGATAAACACGATGAACTCCGAAGAAACTCTAAACATGTTTTCCATTAGTGGGGAAGTCATAATCTAGTATAGACACTTGATGATGGGTGTTTCAGGTCTCACCAAACTCTCAGGACTTAACTGTAGATGAAGAATACCTTTGTGTCCTTCATGTGTACACATAACAACAAAGTGAGGAGAACTGCCAATAAAGCTACCATAGCGAGAGTGCAAGAAGCAAAGCAATAATGAGTAGTAGGAATGTTTTCTAGGGAGAGGTCACAGTGAGTGGTTATTTCAACTCGTGGTTCACTAACTGTAAAATTAGTCACATTGCATCACTAAAGAAAACAGCTGTAAAGCATTTAGATTCTTTTTTCTTTTAACAAGGTTCAGAGTGGTCAATCATACGGAAAAAAGGAATGAACTAATGGTGTTGTGTGGTTGTGGTTAGATGCCTCACTGAATTCCACATGTTCTATCTTTATTTGCATCTGTAGTTACATCTCTGACATAATAGTCACTATGATTTCTGTTCACTAAGACATGCCAAGTTAATGTCGATACTCCAAAGAATAAAAGAATTCTGTCATCTCCCATGACACTCTTGTTTATTTTCTACTTTTACATATATTTTGATGCATTTCCAGCTTTGTCAGTGTAGAACAATTATTAAATATAAACAACTTCTTGTGACTCCAGGATTTTGATAGAATGCTGATAACAAGCTTGATGTAAGCCATCACTTCAATGATGCTTGTTCACAAGGCTAAAACAAGAATCTGGAAAATAAATGCAGTAGTTTTAATGTTTAAATATCTCTAAGACGGATGTTACTCTTGTTAGTAAACATGGGAATAAGCTTGCACATAATTGATTAATATATGAATTCATAAATATTTATTGTACATTGCGATTTGCAAAACAGAAGGCTCTTACCTTTTCTTGTTATCTGGTCAAAGACTGACACTGAGTCACTGGGGTCATTAGTAGTGCATTACCAGTCACTGAATTCCTTTGGTCCTCACTGGCCCCCCACCTCCATCATTTATAGTTATCTCATCAATAATCAACAAATATTTAATGATAGGTCATGTTTGAGAAAGATTGAAGATATTGAATTAGATGTCCTTGTTACTTTCACTGCTCTTTTTGAAAGTTTAAAGAAGAAAAGGAGATGGCATATAGTTAAGTGCTAAATTCGGAAGGTGGTATGAAAGTTTATAAACGGAGTTAAACATATCACATTAAAAGCACTAGTAAGAGGTTCACAGAACCAAAGGAATTTGGGCAAGGATTTGAAGATGAATAGGATTTTGGAAGGAAGGAAAGGATTGAAAGGGTATTTCAGATGAAGCCAACATATACAATTAAAAAGAGTTGAGAAAGAGTTCACATCTGCTTAGGGAGCTAAGACAGTACCTTGTTTGGAGAGGAGGCTTCTTTCCCTGGCATTGTGACTTCTCTAATGTAGTCATCAATTAAATATTTATTAAGGGCAATCATTGGGAGCAAGGTAGTGTATGTAATTTTCTGAGGTATATAAATCTTGACAAATATTTAAGAAACAATGAGGATGGGATGTTTGAGTTAGAAGAATAAAATTCTCATGTTTAACATCCTCCAAATATTAAAATGAATGAAGCAATATTATGGTAGATAAATAGTAGATTAAATATGGAAAATTATGTAGAATTGAAAAGAAAAAATGTGGTCCAAATATATAGGGCAAGTACAAATTATAAAGTCCATTAGCTTCCGAACATATCCTTCATTTGACTCCTTCAGTGTGATTATATGAAAACTGTGAGATTTCAGTCACTGAAGAATTTATAATCTTATATTTGTTTTATTTCTCAAGACATCCTCTGAAAGGCATTCATAGAAGAGCTTGGTGTTTCTAATGGTTCTGCGCTTGGATGGACTTGCAGTTGTTTCAAGCTTCTACTTTGCTCTGTCTTCCTCCTTCTCAGTCAGTGCCAGGGTTTCCTTGAAGACACGCCGCTGATAAAGGGAAACACTTTAGGATCATGACTGTCTCCGAGATGGCAATGCCATCTGTTGAGTAACTTCTCTAAGCATGGATCATCAACTCTGTATTTGTAATACAATAGAGTGTGAAAGATGTGACATGCAGGACAGGCCCTTTCATCTCTAAAGCACATGCAAATGTATATACCAGCACTGTCAGGTCTGTATAAAACACTTTGCTCTGGATCCTTTCCCTCTGTTTATTCTTATATTTAAACTGTTCTGTCCCCTCTCCTCTATACCAGTTGTTGCCTCCTAAATTACCCCTGTTCCATTCTATTATATCTTAGAAATTAGAGGGACAGAGAAGCCTTTTTTCTTGAGCAATGCAATGTGCCAAGAAAAGAGAAAGGTTCTTGTTGTGACAGACACTTGAGTGAAAGCAAAGAAGACTCACATTGGTTAAGGTCAAGCGCCTGGGGAAGAAAGATAGTCCAAAAGTGGATTTGAAAGAGAGGAAGAATTCTGTCTATGCAAAAGCTAAGCACAATGCCAGGACTATAGACAGGTATACAAAAAAAGTAACATTTGTTTGGATAGGATTGCAAAAAATGGCCAGTAATGTCCAGACACCTGCAGAACCTGGTAAAGACCTGATTATTTCGACCAAAGGGAAAGGTTGTAGGAGTTCACAGGCCTTCACCAGAGCTTCAGTCTTTTTAAACTCAGCAAAGTTTTACTTAATATTCAGAGGATTATAGAGTTATAGGTTGCACGGGGGAATAAGAACATAGCTACAAGCATGGCATGACAGAACCAACGAGAAGTAAACTATCTTGATGGATAAGACCAGAAGTTCATCCTCTTGTTAAGTATGGTTACAACTGGTATGGAGACATGATTTATTCAATACACTCTTGTAAAACACTTCAAGGAATCAAACAACTTCTTGAGACTCCCCTGATTTTGTTCTTCAGGTGGAATGAAGGAAAACACCACTCATTCTGGAGGAAGTGAATGATGCTAGCAATGAGAAAGGCCAAGATCAGGAACTGCATTGGAAAGATGAAGTAAGACATCAACTGTTGTGGTTTTGTGATCTAGGCAATGAGTACATCTTGATGAACTCAAATGGAAAATAGAATAATAATACCCAGCACACAGTAGCACAGAGAAGTTACCAACAGTGCTGTTTTCATCCAAGGTGACATATTGTGTGTGACACAGTCCTGGGTTTACATATTAACTTAATAAAGACAAGGGCAAGGTGCACCTGATACCTGGGCATTGAATGCAGAAAATTTTAACCTAAGTTCAGTCAATATTGGCGGTCCTCTTAGATGTACACACTCTACATTGCTTGGCATTTAATAAGAGAGCTGAAAGGTCATTGTAAGATAAACTGAACTCCACTAGATGCAATATAATGTTAATTATTTTACCTACAGTGATAGTTATTTTTCTCCTTTGATAATGCTATAGACTAAACAATATTCTTTAGTGTAGAAAAGAGCGAAGGTGAATTTCAAGGTGGATGAACTGTGGTTGTGATATTTTTCACTTCTAGTACTACAAAGCAAAAACAATTTACAGACAGGATAGGTCTCTCTTGGCTTATTATCAACAGAGAGAGGATGTCTTTTCACACTGGAAACTTCCAAGCAATGTACATCAGCTCATTACTTATGCACTGGTCAAGTGTGAGTTTACATCTTTAGTGAAAAATAACAAACTAATTAAACTGAGGCACATCCCAACTAGAATTTGAAACAGACGCTAAATATGGAAATGTATACATATATACTTAATGCATTTATACTCTAATTCATTTTTGTCTCACATAGTATTTAGGATATGCATTGCCCTAGAATCATTGTTTAGTTTCCTGTCTACCTATTTTCAAATTTGTCAAGGTACTCTGTGATGTTTTTCTGGTATCTCCATTCCATATTCTGACTACCAGTTCTCTAGGTTTAGAATAATTTTAGTTATACATTGAAGGGAGATAAAGTTTATGGAAGTTGGGGATCACATTAACAGTCCCTGCATATTGATGCATTCAGTTATAATAAATTTATGTATATAATACATTTATTCATATCAGGAAATAAACAGCAATGGGAATTTCAGTGCTTTCAAGCAAATATTTATCCCTGCAGTTTACCACACTATCCATGCTAACCACCCTGGCTCAAGTTGTGTAATTTCTCACTTTGAGCTATTTTATATTTTTTATATTTTTTATATTTAATGTATTTAAGTAGTTCTTCAACAAATGTTTACCAAGTCCCTGCTAAAAGGCTGGCAGCATATTTTGCTCTGAAGTTACAGGAAAATGTAAAATAAAAGAGGGCTTGTTCAGTCAAGTCATGAAAAACTCTTTTTTTTTTTTTGAGACAGGATTCCTTTTGCAGCCCTGAGTGTCTTAGAACTCACTCTATAGACAAGGCTGGCCTTATACTCAAGATATCCTCTTGCCTCTGCCTCCCAAGTGCTGGAATTAAAGGAGTGTGCCATCACCTTCCAACACATGGAAAACTCTTTTTAAGTGAGTGTGAGGAGGAATGAAATAGCTAAAATAT
The DNA here is from genome assembly GCA_001685075.1 of Bramus lutescens. Lineage (NCBI taxonomy): Eukaryota > Metazoa > Chordata > Mammalia > Rodentia > Cricetidae > Bramus > Bramus lutescens. Next base: position 21,669 of record LOEQ01010062.1, on the reverse strand, counting down.
ATACTAAAACTAATGGTCCAAAAAGTACTGCAAAAGCAAGAATGTGCCCAAGTAGAGATGAGCAAAAGCATTTGTGAGGGGTGACTTCTTAGGCTTTCTATTACTGTGATAAAAATTCACCATCACCACGAGCAAGCTGGGAAGGAAAGGATTTATTTGTCTTATATTTCCTGATCACACTCCATCATTAAGAGAAACCAGGACAGGAACCTAGAGACAACTGTAGCAAAGAACATAGAGGACTCTGCTCTCTGCTTCTTACTGATTACTCCCCATGGTTTGTTCATCATTCTTCTTTCTTTCTTTCTTTCTTTCTTTCTTTCTTTCTTTCTTTCTTTCTTTCTTTCTTTNTCTCTTTCTTCTCCTTCCTTCCTTCCTTCCTTCTTTCTTTCTTTCTTTGATACCCAAACCACATAAAGACATTACTATGAAAGAGAATTACTGACCAATCTCACTCATGAACATTGATGCAAAAATACTAAATAAAATACTGGCAAATTACATCAAAAATATCATCCACCATGATCAAGTAGGTTTCATTCCAGAGATGCAGGGATGGTTTAACTTATGAAAATCTGTCAACATAATCCACCGTATAAGCAAACTGAAAAATAAAAACCACATGATCATCTCATTAGATGCTGAAAAGGCTTTTGACAAAATACAACTTCCCTTGATGATAAAAGTATTGGAGAGAGCAGGGATACAAAGAACATACCTAAACATAATAAAGGTAATACACAGCAAACCAACAGCCAACATGAATCTAAATGAAGAAAAACTCATAGTGACCCCATTGAAATCAGGAACAAGACAAGGATGTCCACTCTATCCATATCTATTCAACATTGTTCTTGAAGTCCTAGCTAGAGCAATGAATATATCAAGGGGATACAAATCAGAAAAGAAGAAGTCAAACTCTCACTATTTGCTGATGATGTGATAGTTTACATAAGTGACCCCAAAAATTCTACCAAGGAACTTCTACAACTCATAAACACTTCCAGTAATGTAGCAGGATACAAGATTAACTCGAAAAAATCACTCTGCTTTCTTATACATCCCAGTAACACCTGCCCAGGGGGTGGGACCACTTATGGTGGACTGGACGCTTCCATCTCAATCATTAGTGAAGAAGATGCCTATCTACAGGAGAATCTGATGGAGCCAATAGAGGATTGTTTACAGACATTTGAAGGTTTGTGTAAAGTTGAAGATTCCAACCAGCACAATGTCTGAAGAAGGACCAGAATGCACAGAGAAAAACAGACATGTAGTTCATTGAGAAAAAAATGTTCTAGGTTGAAGAATCAGTAGGGTAAAAACTTAAATAAATGATTTAATGGTAAAATCGAGTTTGGAGCACTAAAGAAAGTGGGAAAATGGGAAAGTGGAAGAGAATATTTTAAATCATTGCTAGGAATTTGGGTTTTGAATTCAGAAAACCACTGGGAGTGGAGGGGTTGAATAGAGTTCTGATCTTTTCTGACTCACATGATCCTACATGTCTGGATCATTTTATATGGACCATTTCTGATAAAATATAGGAACTCTGTAGGTAATTCAGGTGAGGTACTGATGTCTAAATTACAGGGTGATGCCAATGGAAATGAGAAGTATGTTCCTGAATACATTTTCAAGATACAACCAAATTGTTGCCAGGAAAATTGGAAGTTAGAGACTGAGTAAAACAGGAATCATGGTGATTTGGAGAGATTTTTCTGGACTTGCAAGGATAGATGTCTGACTTACTAAAACAGTTAAGACAGGGGAGAGTGGAGACTTTAAAGGAAACAGTCAGAGTCCTGTTCATGATACATTTGTTTTTATATTTGCATTTCTCAAGTGAGATGGTGGAGCATAGCAAATAAAACAAGACTGAGCTTTAAGAACTGTCAGAAACTGTTTTGGGGGAGATGATATTTTAAGCCTGTACCCTAACTAGAATGAGGACAAGGGGTGAGCACACAATACTATGGGATATTGAGATACTGTGGTCCTCTAATATCAGAGCCTTGAGAGATGGAGAGGAGCCAGTCATATTGTTACAGGAAGAAACAAAATATTTCATCCTGAAAAGGCTCATCCTGAAAAATAATGGAAAAATAACCTCAACACATCTATTACAGGGGTAGCCAGAACATGGCATGAGATCTGTCATTCTGGAGGTAGATACTGATGCTAGGTCATATACATTATTTACATTTTTGCAGCCTTTTTAATACGTCTTTTTTTCCTTTCTGCTATTTATTTCCTTATTATACAATGCATATTGGTCTTGTTATTTCTCTTCTCAAAATCCTCCCAGATCCTCCTCACCTCCCTATACAATCAACTATATGTTCCTTCTTTGTCTTTCTCAAACACAAAACAAACAAATAAAAAAAACTTATAATTGAAACAAATAAACAAAAATCAAGAAGGCAAAAAAAAATTCCAGACTAACAAAACAAAAAAACATAAAGAAAACATGGAGTCTATTTATTGTGGTTGAATGCTCAGGCAAGTCCTGAGAAGTATACAGACATTGCAACACTAAGACCTAAGTTTTCTCAAACTCTTTCCTCAGAGCTTATATAGAAGAGGATTGGGAAAGACTTAATAAGGACCAGAGGAGGTAGGTGACTCCATGGAAGCAGAGTCTTCCAGACTCAAGGGCTGGGGCACATATGATCTTACCGAAACTGGGACAATATGCCCAAGACCTGCACAAAATCCTGGAATCAATGGTCACTCTTAATTAAAATTTGATTAACATTGCAGCACGTTTGGGAGATGACTGCTTTGAGAAGTCATGAAGTGATTAATTGGAGAGATTGCTCTTCTTGGGGAGCAAAGTCAATTTTTGAGGCACTACGATTTCTGCTAAGGCTGAAATTACTTTCCTAGGAGAGTGGGTTGCTATGAAAGAGAGCTGCCTGTGCATTTTGTCTCTTTTACATACACCTGCTCTCTGCCTGTCTGTCACCTTCACACATGCTGCTGCCAGGTAAGTCTGTCTACCACCTCATTATGCAGCAGGAGGCCCTTGCCAAAAGCAACACCAAAGCTCTGACTTCCAACTTCTAGCACAGCGAGCGAGTGGAATAAGTTTTATTCCTTTATATATTACTTACCTTCTGCTATTTCTTTGCAGCAACAAGAAACCTTGAACAAAGCAGATTCTGAGTAATGCTGGGGCTGAAGTTTGCATGGGACGAAAGGAGAGAAGTCTTAAAGAAAGAAAGAATCAATATCTCCAGTGAGAAATTTAGTTGAAAAGAGAAAAGAATCATTTTATTAACTGGGGGAGAAATTTGGTCAAGGGATTATACATTCTTTTCCATGGAAATGATTTACATCCCATTTTTCCCCCTCTGTTCCCAGTGCTATGGGTCTATCTTACTGAGGGTCATTAGTGCTGACACAGTGGTCACATTTCAATACCACAGGAAAAGCTTTGGCTGCTCAGTACCAATTTGTTCATTATCGGAGGTTCCTTGTCCTTTTATAACCTGTTAAATTAGAGTATTTTGCCTTTTAAGATTATCTCAAGTAAACATATATTTTAGATCAAAATAATTTTGGTTGAATTTGGCTAAAACGTTTCTAAATCTTTCATCTGCATCATAGTTTAAAAATCTGTAAGCTCCAGGGCATGTCCACACAATTCAGTGGCATTATGGTTTGTGTCATTGGCTTTGGGAATCATGGACACGCGCCTTTGCTGATTGCCTATAGAATAACACCTCAGCTCGCACTGGCCCTGTTCCCTAGACCTGTGGTGGCAACCCGTTTCTGAACAAACAGCGAGAGCAACAACAGGCTAAATTTAGACTTCCTCAATAGAGAGGGAGTTGGAAAGAGGCCTAGCAGTGGTGGGATCCTGGCTGAGTGGGAACTCACCTCTGCCAAGCTTCAGTTTCCCTCAGAACATTAGTAATGGAGCCAAGGATTGAACAGATGGAAAGTGGCCAGTGAAAGGATGCGGGAGGAAGACACTGCGGGAGATACTTGGAGCAGGCCAAGAGATAAACGCTAGCGTGCCCTTGCAGTCTTTAAGAGCTAGTTATGTATTTCCCCTAAACCTGCAATCCTTATGTGTGGAAACTTTCTCTTGAACCATGGCATGATTGGTCAATCTTTCCCTCAGTCTGGGGTGGAGGGGCACCGGATTGTCATGCTTACTCCTTACCAAGCAGAATTAGTTCCCTTGGCTGCAGGAAGTCTTTGGGGAGAAAATGTGTTGTGTGCCTTTGTACATGTGTGGCGCCAGCAGAGGCCTCAATCATACCTGGAGTATTTTATCACTAGTATGTATCACATTCATTTTTTCAAGCCTGCATTTAAAATAAAAAAAAAAATACATTTTGATGTGTGTGTGTGTGTGTGTGTGTGTGTGTGTGTTTGCATATGTGTTTGTGTTGATGCACAGTTTTTAAATGGAAAACTGTCAAAGAAACACACTGAGTGGTTTTAGGCAACCCCCTTCCTTGGGAATTGGATTTATCAGTAAATTTTTCTTATCTAACTTTGGGAAACAGACTTAACTAATTACCTGATATTGCTTAATGCTCCCCAGCTGTAAACAAACAAATGACTGTGCTTGCTTGGGGGACGGTTTATGAGGCTGAGTAGATGTCTGAAACAGCCAACAAGACAAAGCACAACAAGGCAGACACCACCACCAGAGTGCCCTGCTTAGAAAGGTCTTCTCTCACTCTGCTCTGCAGGCAAGTTCAGGGAGTCAACAGTCAAAGCCGCCTCATGAATTTAAACTTTGTGCAGTGGGTCATATAAACATTCTTTGAGTTAAATGGTGTAATAGATCTAAAAATCTCATACTCGCTCTCTTTTCTCTCTCAGATTTATCACACTGTGATATAAATACCAACTGTATTTTACAAGACAATGAATTTGGCTTTTTCTAAGGCCAATAACATTTGCTGATTAGTGGAAACCCAGAGAGCTGTAAAATAGCTGCTTGACACAATCTTGAAGCTTTGAGAAGTGCATCCCTGGAATATAGTTCAAATTACAGTATGATCATATTTCTAAAAAAAATGAATATACATAATTAGCCTTATAAATAGCAAGCTATGCCAAAATCATGCATGCAAGGAAAGTGCTAATCTGCAACAGATAGCCATCCCCAAAGCAGGCATAGTTTTCATCTGTTTATTTCTCTTTTCCCAGCCTTCTGGGAGATGGGCCAGTTGGATGGAAGTAGGAAATAAGGGCTTGAAACTTTAAGTAATTTCTTCATTCTTGCCTTAATACAAAGTGACACTGTTGGTCGCATATCTATTTGTTAGGCTCTTGAAAATATGAGCTGTAGGTCTCTGGAGAAGATCATGGTTTCTGGGGAATTTTCCTCGCTTTGGTCTTCCAGTATTTTCAATATAATATGTGTGATGCCATCACAACTTTGTTAGCTCTGCTGTGACAAATAAACCACATTTTCACACTAGAAATGTTGTATTGTGTATCCTAAAAGAAGTGCCATCGTCATGGTTTCGCCTCCCCTTTCAGGCCCACCTGCTACCCACTAGATTCCTCTTAAAGAAGAGGATTCCTGGAAGCCATTGAATGCTCTGCAGGGAAGCAGTGGCATACCTCTCTCCATTCCTCCCTGAATGGCTGCCTGAAAAGAAAGTCTCTACCCATTTTGGTTCAACAAAGCCTGAACAATGGGTGGTATGTGCAAAGCCCCTTTCTCACTAGACCTGTGGTGTTATCCTGTGAGTCTATTCACAGAAGATAATGTATGGCCTCCCAGCTTAGACCAGAGCGCTCTCTATCTTAAGGCTCCTCTCATTTTCTTTCTGGCATTTTAATCCTTAGCATTACCCAAGAATTAAACTAAGAAGAAAATGTTGTTGTCTCCAAGGCACAGGAAGCTGTTCTGTGACTTATCTTCATTTGGAATTCTGGGAGGGGCCCTGTGAGGCCTTCAACCTCCTCTTGAGTCCTGCTTATTCTGTCAGCCACTATCTGAAAGGTTTTACTCTTAACTTATCCTCATACGGTAAAAGTTCTCTTTGAGGAGAGTAAAGTTATTGTTTTTTTAACTAAAAATAAAGTTTTTTCTCAACAAGAGAGGAAATGACATTTCCAAAGAAATCTTTCATACTGCAAAGACTTTTATACTTATATACTTTAATTTTTTTGCTTAATTACTACTGCAATTACTGATAGAAATAAATGCAAACCATTTGACAGTTTGGAAAGAACATGAATAAAAATTATAGCACTTGGTGTCAAAGTGTAAATGACTGCTGTACTGATAAACTATTTAATATTTAAACACAAATTTTCAGTATGTGCTCAGTGGTTGAATCTCTTAGCTAACAGAAAGCAATCTTTTCTGCTACATTGGACAACACTGTGACTGAGATTAGAAGTGCAGACTTCAGAAGATTTGTTAGTACTCTCATTTTAACTTTGTCTTCTTGGCCTATTAATATAATAATGTCCTAATTGTCAAAGATTTTAAGGAATCTATGGGTTTGTGTGCTGGCTAGTTTTATGTCAACTTGACACAGCTAGAATCATCTCAGAGGAGGAAAATTCAATTAAGAAAAAGCCTCCAAAAGATCAGTCTGTTCATAGAGAAGCCAATAGGGCATTTTCTTAATTAGTAACTGGTGGGGGAGGGCCCAGCCCATTGTGGGTGGTACCGTTTCTGAGATGGTAGTCCTGAGTTCTATAAGAAAGCAGGTTGGCCAAGTCATGGGGAGCAAGCCAGTAAACAGCACCCCTCCATGGCCTCATTATCAGCTCCCGACTCCAGGTTCCAGCCCTGTTTTGAATTTGTCTTGATTCTTTGATGAACAGTGATGTAGAAGTATAAGCCACATAAATCCTTTTGCTTGCCAAGTTTTGGGTTGGTCCTGATGTTTCGTCGCAGCAATAGTAAACCAAAGGGAGTTTGGAATTCTGTGTTTTCTGCCTGCCAATTGCCTCCATTTTAGATTTGATCTTTCTAGAACAGAGAGAAAGATACATGGAATTTGTTGATTATGGAAATACAGCTAGCTCCTTAGGGGACTTTTATAAATTTATTCAGGTTAGAGAATGAAAGCAGCTGATTCATGGGTATATTAGGAATTTTCACACAATTTTAATTTAATCAATAATAGTTTTCTTCTCTTACAAGGATGGCCACTTATCACTGTTGATTCAGGCTCTTGCTGTGTAGCCCAGGCTGAGTTTGAATGCTCAATCCCCCTTTCCCGTCTACCTCCAGACTGTTGGAATTACAAGTGTCTACCACAGCTTCTGGCCCATTAGTGAAATTTAATATAAAAATATAGTCTGTTTTTATATTGTATCACTTTAGTGTTGACTCCGTAAAGAAATTGTGAAAAGAATGGCAAGATAAACATAATTAGCTTCATGTATCTTGGATGTTACATGCAATGTCAGGACCTGCATGTTGATTACTCTTAGCATCGCTTTTCTAAAGACATGTGTCTTGGTTTCACGTAAAAGCAGCTATTGTAAGAGTAGTTCAGTCTTTGAAAATGGAGCATATTGACTCCAGCTACTGCACATTCCCAGGATGAAGCTTATAAGTGGACTGATAGAGACCAACAGTAGTTACAGGACCCAGCATCTCTCATCAGGAGTGTAACATCCGCTCTAAAATAATCTACCACCATCTTAAATGCTTAGTAGCATCGTGGTCCCATTCTTGCCCTCCCTCTTGGTGGGCCAAAAGTGTTCCTTTAGGATACACCCATTAAAATAGACCTATTTTGCTGGATTCCTTGGTGACATGCCAGCTCATTGCAAATAAAGTTTCCTTAGTATCCTAGCAGCCCTTTAGTGAATCTTTTTCCAGCCCTCCTCCTGGTTGCATCTCCTGTTATTCTCCTTCAGATCCCTCTGCTCCCATAACATCGGTGTCCTTGTTGACCTTTCCAGCCACGTTTCTGCCTTATTATCCAATTCTCTTTCCTGCTCCACTACTATGTATACATTACTGTTTGCTTTATTTCTTCTTTACACTATCTAATCCTGTAAGTCATTCATTTTTGGTCCACTTTCTGCTAAATTTCTTTACTTAAAACTATTTACTTGTTTTTCCCATCTCATTAATTAAGGCACCATATTTAAAATGGTGCCCATCACACGGTCAGTACTTAATATATAGCTTTAGAATAAATGAATGATAAGGGATGGATATCAGAGAGTATTCAAGTCCAAAGGGGTTGGCTATTAGAACAGTGAATTCTCACATGGTCCAGGCTCCCAGGGCATCATGCAGTAATGGAGCCAATGCATTTATAGAGTATATGAATTGTTGTGCATATGTAGGAGTTTTCAGTTTGCCTCATTGTTTTTCTTCTTGTTATTGGTATTTATTGGTAACACTTGATAAAGGACATTTTCTCCTTTAATTTTTCTGTGGTTGTTGTTTACATTTATATGTAGTCTGTAGTGAAGAGGCACCCCTTTCTACTGTAATGCTGCTGTTAAAGCAGTATGGGCTTGAAAAAATGGAAAGACAAGGACAAAATCTGGTGCAACATTTCTTTACAGTTTCCAGAAGATTTGNTGTTGTAGAAAAATATTTTAAGGTTTTGTTTATACAGTGTTTGTTTAAGTCAGTGAAGCTGTGATTCTTTACATGTCTAAAACATCTGCTGGTCTAATAAAGAGCTGAACAGCCAATAGCAAGACAGGGGAAAGGATGGGCAGGCCTAGCAGGCAGAGAGAATAAATAGGAGGACAAATCTGGGAAGAGAAAGGAAGAGTAACAGAGAAGGAGCAGGATAGAATATGGGAGGAGGACAACAGGGGTCAGTCACCAGCCAGCCATGGAGCAAGAAGTAATGGAAGGTACACAGAAAAAAGGTTAAAGACTCAAAATATAGACTGGAAAATTTAAGTTAAGAAAGCTGGATAGAAACAAGCCAGGCTGTGGCTAAACATTTATAAATAATAGCAAGTCTTGTGAATTTATTTGGGAGCTGGGTGGTGGTCCACCCCCTAAAAGACCAAACACCAAAAATGGCAAAAAGCAAAGAGGAAAAGAGTGATAAAAAAATCTACCTGTTATTTTTCCTTCAATAGACAGGAAATAAATGAATATTATTCTAATTACTCTACTGGTTCCTTCTTGCAAAGAATTTCCCAGCATTATCCATTGTTACTATAAGCCAAAGTTATGGGCAGTTTTACTTATGACTAAATTGGATCCACAGTTGCATTATCTTTCTATGTTCCCATTTATTATTGTTTTTCCTTTTGGTAGCTATTGTCCTCATACTTAACTCAGTACACCCATGTAATGACTATAATTTGTTGCAGCAATCACCCTATCTCCCTCTGTGGATTAGTTTTTGGGTTGTAAGAGGTATATCTTGATCTGCAGCAGCATTGCCAAAGACAAGGAATTAAGATATTTGCTGACCACTTTTGAAGACTAATTTAATCCAGACTCAATATTTGAAAAATTGTGGTATGACTGCCTGAAGAAAGTGGATATTCTTGTTATTTCTACCCTTCATCCAAAAATCACAATGTTTTAAAGATTATCCCATGGTCTTAATTTTGTTTTCTAATTTTTGATATGTACTAGTTTATCCTCGTATTTATCCTAGTAAATATGTGTAGTATGTCTTGATTGTGTTGTATGAAATCTTTTACAGTTTGAGAAAATTATCCAGCAATGTCTCTTTATAAATTACACCTGGTTATCAATCTCCCTGCTTCTAGGGCTCAAATAATATTTCCTTTATTTACATGCATTTGTATTAGATATTTGTGAATTCCATACAATGTATTTACATTACATTAACCCCTTCCTACTCTTTAACTCTTTCTGCCTTCCCCACCTCACTACCACTTTCAACTTTATATCCTCTTTTTCCTTTTTAACCATTTTCCAAGCATAATTTCTGCTGGCCATGTACACTTAGGTGTTAGGCCACCCCTTGGAGCATGGTTGATCTAACAGAGGTGGCATCCTTAAAGGAAACTGACTCTTCTTACCCCAAAGTTATCGTCAATAACTGCTCAGTCAGGGATTTGGAGGTCTTATGGGATCCTTTCCTTCTTCATGGTTGAATGTTGACTGGCTTAATCTTATGTAGGTCTGATGTGGATTTTAAACATACCAGAACAAGAGTGAAGCACAGCTTCTTGGTTACTATCTTTTCTCTGGTAGTCTCTGTTTGCTGGTGGCCAGCAGAGACATGGCTCCCTTAAGAAAGGCTTTCTAATTCAACATTAGCACAAAAAAATCCATATCTGTTTTAAGATGCTCTGCCACCAAACACATAAGTGATGTTTATGAGCAGCTGGCATCAGGCTTCTTGGTGGTTGCATTCATGGACCTAGAAACTCCACAGAGTTGTAGCAATAAATCTAGCTCCTGCCAGTACCTCCACCATGATTCCAGACTCTCAAAAATTTAAGGAATGTGATGGAGCCAGCTACCAAAATGCTGCTTTAATCCTAGCCATACAACTTGGCAGAATAAAGGCCCAGAAAAAGACAGAGATATATAGTAAAGACAGATTTAGACATAAAAAAGATCCTCTAAATAGTTTACAGTGTGTTTAAAAAATATATGTAGTCTTGGGAGACAAAAGAAAAAGGATAGAGAAAGTCCTTAAAAAAAGAAATAGAGAAACTGGGTATGGTGGCACGTGCCTTTAATTCTAGCACTTGGGAGGCAGAGGCAGGCAGATCTCTGTGAGTTCAAGGCCAGCCTGGTCTACAGAGTGAGATCCAAGACAGGCAAAGACACACAGAGGAACCCTGTCTCAAAAAAGTACAAAAATTAAAAATAAAAATAAAAGAAATAGTTTTTAAAAACCACATAAAGATGGAAAACGCACAGAGAATTTGGATACTGTATGTTATTGTGATGTCTTTGAAATGTTTGACTGTGCTGAGGAAGTAGTAGCAGACATTTGATTATAAATGCTGCCGAATTTTATTCCAACCTATGTATTTTAAAAATACTATGACTTCAAAATGTAAGTCTAAAGGTATGTTACTTTGGAAAAGAGGTTTGTTTCAATAAGGATAAAAAGCTGGGGATTCCTTATTGGCTAATATGATTTGATCAAACAAGACCCCCTGAAGCAATGGAGTAGGTACTCCAAAATCGAAAACAGCTTCAGTACTGCTGGCTGAGATGGACCAACCACACAGGATACCCCATAAAAGAACTGACTAACAATATCCCAAATCAGCAGGAAGTTTTCTAAAAAACTATGCTCAAATTTCCAAATATTGTTTATAAATCTTTGTTTTAATTTAAAGGGGGTTGATTATAAATGGTTATTGGTCACAGTCAAGGTCTTTCTAAAGAAAAAAGAAAAATATGATATAGAAATAAATACTTTGTATTGGTATGGACTTTGGTTTATGTTACAAACTTAATGTCAAATTTGTTATATGTTTATTTTACCCTTGTTTAAGGACTTATGTTTATATAATTCATGTAAAATGCAATGTATAATTAAAAATTATGGATTAACATATAGTCACCTTTAATAATCCAACATATAGTCATGTAAGTTACATTTTTCAGATAAACAGAGATATGTTTCAGATGGATAGTTATTCCTCAAATCTTTCAAAGACCTACAGAGTATGGTATTTAAAATGTTTTAAGAACTTGGGCTTTTCTCAACAATGAGACATTTCTGCTTCTGGCAGCATCAATTACTTCAGAGATATTCATGATCACTAAAGAAACTTGTTATGGAATTTGCCTTCAGTGTCATAAGGAGAGCCATTTAGACAAGAAACTTCTCTTGTTTGGACTGCTTGATGGTATGCTATGTGAACTAGACATGCAGAACTAACAGAAAAAAAATGACTGCTAAACTTTCCAAAAGATGGGATGGTCCTTCAAGTTTCTTGCTCCACAGAAGAAACTGCCAGACATACTGCAGGACAGAGAAGAAAACAACTGACAAACTTTGAGAGTAAAAGGAAAAACGGAACTTCAAATTTTTGGTATCACTGAAAAGACTGCCAGATTTTGTGGGACGATAGGCTGAAGATGGATGCCTCAACATTACAAAATTTTGGGTGACTGTCCAGTTTGTAAGATGTCTCTGTCATTTCTAGAACTTTGAAAGTTGCTTACAATGCACTTCCTGTTTAGGTAATATTATATCCTACTGGGGTCCTTGATGGAGTTGAAGACAGATAGTTATAGTTATAGTTTTCCTTCATTATGATGAAAGATAAATTAGATGTGAAACTTTAGACTCATGAGGATAAAATAGATAATAGAATATTTTCTTTAATTTTGCCCAATACAAATGGACCAAATATTGTAACTATAATTCTTGAATTCTTGCTTCATAACTGTTTTGTATATGCAATTTTACTATGTTAAAATTAAAACTTTCCTTTTTATTTAGGCAAAAATGGGAAATAATGTGGGATGTACTTCTGTATATGTGTTACTTTTATTGATCAATGATTAAAGCTGTTTTGGCCAATGACTTAGCAGAATAAAGCCAGGAGGAAAATCTGAACAGGGAGAGTCAGGGAGACACCATGTAGCTGCCAAAGGAGAAAGACACCAGAACCTTACCGGAAAACCACATCCTCATGGTAATACAAGATTAGTAGAAATGGGTCAATTTAAGATACAAGAGCTAGGTAGGATTATCCCTAAGCCATTGGCCAAACAATTTTGCAATTAATAAAGTTTTTGTGTGATTATTCAGGTCTGGGTGGCCAGGAAATGAAAACACACTCTGTTTACACAAGAATCCACAGAGGCAGACAGAAGAAACTGTTGGAATGCTTGTAACTGGAGTTACAGGTGATTGTAACTTGTCATGTGGTGCCTGGGTCTTGAACCAAGCTCCTTTACCAAAGCATTAAGCACCTTTAACCACAGAGACATCTTTGTAGCCCAATCAGTGGTATTTCTTTTATTTCTTTCTATTTTTTTAGTTTATCTTATTACATCCTGACTGCAGCTTCTCCCATCTCTTCCCCTTCCAACCCTACCCCCACCCACTCTTCCTCCTTTTCCTTCAGAATTGGCCAATCATCACAAAGATAACATCCAAACATGGCATATCAAGTTGCAATAATGAACTAGGCACTTCCTCTTTTACTAAGGCTAGACAAGGCAATCCAGCAGGAGGGAAAGATTCCAAAAAGCAGGTAAAAAGTCAGGGAGAGCTCTGCTTTCACTGTTAGGAGTCCCACAAGAACACTAACCTACACATCCTTAACATATATGGAAAGGACCTAAATGAGTCCCGTGCAGGTTCTTTGATTGTTGGTTCAATCTCTGTGAGTCACTTTGGGTCCAGGTTAGCTGATTCTGGGGATTTTTCTGTGGTATATTTGATTCCTCTGGTTCCTTCCTCCCTCCTCTTCCATGGGATTCTCCAGGTTCCACCTAATGTTTATCTGTGGATCTCTGGATCTGCTGCCATCAGTTGCTAAATGAAGACTATCTGATGACATTTATGCTAAGCTCCTGTCTATGTCTATATCAGACTATCAATAAGAATCATTTCATGCTGTGCAGTGGTGATACATGCCTTTAATTCCAGAACTTAATAGGCAGAGACAGTTGGATCTCTGTAAGTTTGAGGCCAGCCTGCTCTACAGAGCAAGTTCTAGGACAGTCTCCAAAGCTACAGGCAAACCCTGTCTCGAACCTTCCCCAACTTCCTCAAAAAGAATCATTTCACTGTCAATTGTATTTATTAGTTCCATATTTTATTGAGATCATTAAGTCTTTAAGATCAGTGTTTGCACACTTTTTACCATTTTTCTGCTAGAGAATTTCAATGTCTTCCAAAGACTCTCTTAATTCATAAAGATTTAGTAGTAACATATTATAAACATTTAATCTGTATGATACTATTTTCTTCCAAAGCATTTTTTTTTTTTTTTGGTGTTTCAAGACAGGGTTTCTCTGTATAGCCCCAGATGTCCTGGAACTCACTTTGTCGACCAGACTGACCTCAAATTCACAGAGAACCACCTGCCTCTGCTTCAGGAGGGCAGGAATTAAAGGCATGCATCACCACCTTCTACACATATAATTTCCTGAAGCTGATAGGAGAGGACTACTCCACCTCCTGGTGCTTCTCTCCCGTAGTCGTTACTCCTCCTGGGATTCCAACAGTGGCTGGAAATTCTCCATACATTTGTACCTTTTGTGACTGAACAGTTTAATATTTCAGTGGACGTCTCAACTATAAATCCACTAAGGTCAGGCACATTTTTTTGTCAAAGTTTTTTCTCTGGTATCTTGAACTCAAGGCATAGCTGCCTGGAAGCCAGACATTCCAGCTACTTCTTGTCCATTGCTGCTATCAGATTCCAGAAAGTATGTTGGATACCCTTCCCTTTCCTTTCCAGAGCTTCTGGGTTTTTGACTCTTTAATTTCAGCTCTTCTTATTCGACTGGACTTCCTATTGAAATTCTGTTTTCTCAAGGATGGGATGGATGAGACAGTTTTAACAAAATGTTTATTTCTTAGTTTCAATTTTCTGTAGTAAATGTTGTTTTTCTACTTATGTTCAGGAAGAAGAGAATTTTGTTAAACTGAGAATGGAAAGCAGAAATTAGTTTTAAATATAAACTACTCTTTTTTACCTGAAATGCTAAATTCTAGAGAAGTATGCTTTGTAGAAATAAGCAGAAAAATAAAATAAAAAATATAAGCTGTATTTTAATGTTTTTGAGCACTGCCAGCCCAACATTTTAAACATGTAAACATCAGTGTCTCCAAACAAAAAATCCAATTAATTTTACTTATTTTAAGCGCTTGTCATTCAAGATATTTTGAATTCAAGATATTTTGAACTTGAAAATTAGTGCTATGTTTTACATCTTTTCTTCAAACTAAGCTTGTGAAATCCACATGGCATTTTGTATAGAAGTAAAGCTTAGTTTTGACTAGTAGTATGTCCCAGACTTAGTTGTTATACTTGCTATGGTGGCTACTTCATCTGGACGCTCACATATAGGTAGAAAAATAGAATATGTTTTATTAAAACAGTACAAAAAGTTCAATTACATTTGAAAAAAGTAATCATTTGTAAATGATGTTTTTGTGGGTTCTCTGTATAGTGTTCTTCAAGAGTGAGAGGAAGACTGAGACGAGAGCTTGTGGAGAGCCTCTATTTATGTGGGATGAACAAATTTTTTTGAAGTTTTACACAGTGGAGGATAAACAAAAGTCATATGTTGTCACAAATTTCAAAAATTTTCAGGAAAGCATTTGATGCTTATTTTAAAGGTTCTCATGACCACTGTAACCTTCTTGAAAGCTTTTATACAAGAGATATTATGATCAATGATGGGTTTGTCACTATGGGGCTCTCTGTTCTGTGGTAGGAGTTGCTTTGCCATTCTTACAGGGCTGCTATTTCTGTGACAGTTGGAAAAACCCTTAACTGCACAATTTAAAAAAGAAAGAAAAACCAAAATGGTAAATAAATAGATGGATGGAAGAATGAATGAATAATAAACAAATAAATGTGGAAGGAAAGAAACACTTCACAAGCTAAATGACAGTGAGTATGAAAGCTAAATTACACTGGGAGGGGTCACTTTGTCTTAAATTCTAGAACAGCCCAGAATCATCACAGCTGTGGCTTGTGACTCATGGTGATTAAGTATTAAACCGCTAAGAGATGGGAGGGCTCAGCACAATGAACACATATTATCTAACCCTGCTTGATATTCGTCAGGTACCTGCTATGTCTTGCCTTGCAAATTGTTCTAAGACCTAATAATTATTACATCTGATACCCTCAAAACAATTTGCAATACTGGCATTAGAGTTGTTCTCAACTATGTTATATATGCAAGGAAATGCAAATTTAGAAAAGGTAATTATTTAATATTGCATAGAAAATGAATTAAGGATGTAACTCTAAGGTTAATTCACTCCAGCGTCTGAAATATAAATGGATACTTCCCATTGTTTCCTGTATGAAACACTTTACATACTGTTAAAAAAACAAAGTGTGGCTTAGTCAGAAAAAATTCCTGAACACATGGTGTTGGAGTGGAGTGGGGGGATCATGAGTACCACCCCTAATTGAGAAACTATTGGCAATTGATGGCTGTTGAGGGATGGAGTGTTAGTTTTCTTCTCATGGGCCCTTTATATCATTATTTCATATATATATATGAATATGTATATGAATATGAATGGACATGTAGTCCACTAGCAGCGCTAAGCTAAGTCCACTCAGTGAGTTAACAAAGAGGACATGTAGTTAAGAGAGAAAAATGATAGTGGAGGAAGAGTTTGGGAAGAATTGGAGAGGGAAAAGTGGGGATATATTTGATTAAAACATTATATACATGCATTAAATTCTGAAACAGTAAGCATAAAATAAATTCTTAAAAGATGTGTGACTTGAAATTTATGAAAGATGGCTTTTAGGAGGTAAAAGTGTTTGCCATGCAAATCTGACAATTCAGAACCAAAGTGAAGGAGGAAGATGAACACTGACTATGCAGATTTGTCCTTTGATCTTCATATGTACACATGTACACACATGTATGCACACACACACAACACCATACACACAGCAATATAAAAATTACAGGCAAGTATTTCACTGCATGAAGATATTGGAATTAATGTGTCTTACCAGGAAATTTGAACGGGAGATTAGATGAATCACTATTTCACATATGTGTAACTTTAAGGAGTATTGGAATCTTATAGATTTGGGATGTGTAGAAAACCTCGTGGTGTCCGTTTCTACAATTTTGAACAGTTAACTTCACAGTATCTCCTATAATTTAGGACTCTCTGACAGTTAAGCTAATATTAAGAATGTCAGAGTGAATATTCCTTTTCTTATTATGGTCAGGAGGGCATTCATAGTGAAAAATTTTACTATCATAGTCCAAGATATTCTGATAGCAGACAGCTTAATCTTCATTAAGATGTGCATACTGTGACAATAACCACAGTCGCTGCTGCTCAGTGTTAGGACCCGGGCACCCCTTCTGATTGTTCTAGCTTTCATTCACCCGTGTCTTGCATTTCACCTTAGAGAGTCAGAAGCCGTTCTCCATTAGCAATGAGTGCCCTGAACTCATTCACTTCAGTTTTCATGAATCGCTACTGCCATTCCTTACAGTCTCACGCCCTGGGTTACAACTAGAGTCACTTTGCCAACGAAGATCCTTCTTAATCTCTGAGTTCCATGGAAATTATTGTGCTTGTAAAAGGTAGCGAGGAACAGGTGAAACTCATTTCTTTGTATTGCTCAGAGAACTGAGGCAGGGAACACCGTGTGGCTTCCTGCTAGCCTGGCTGCTTTGACAAGAGAGGAGAAAGCACATCCAACACGATACTGCTTTCCCAGCTGTGTCTTGGTGAGTGCCAAGTGTAATTATGTGTCTCCTAAGCTCAAACTCCTGGACTAACAGTGAAGGAATGCAGTAATAAAGAGCTTCACAAGGCTCTACTTTAACTGTATGCATAGCCTCCCATTTTCACCAAAGCCACCCATACTAACAATACTGTCAATTCCATCTCAAGTCTGAAGGCCGACAGTACATGCTTGCGTTTTCAGAAGAACGGGCACCTTGTAAGAGAACAGTATCAATGCTGAGAGCTGAATTTAAACTTACAGAAAAAAGAAGCTATCCGCTCATCAGTAGCACCTCATTTTGCCTCTTTTGAACAGTGTAAGAAATGATTTAAATTTAGTTCCCATAAGGCTTGCAGTCAGTTTGGTTTTAGATCAAGTGACAATGGAGAACTCGATCCACGAGCGTGATTTCACTGCTGCAAAGTAGCAATCACAGCGATATGTGACAAGATGCCACCTCAGATACAGCACAGTGAAGCAAACTTTTGGACACTTTTCTTTTCTTTTCTTTCTTTTTTTTAATTTAACTTGACAGATAAAATAGTAAAATGAAACTGCAAAGTGTCATCCTAAGAAGACAGCAGTCCCTTTGGAATAGTCTGATGAAATATATTTGTGACCATGTAAGTATTATGTTTATACATGTACTTGTACAGATATATGTACAATTACCTAATAATTTTGTGTACATACAATTGTATGTGAACAATGATCTGACTCTACCAACATTGTAAGAGAAAGAAAAAAGCTACATTTTCAATATTCAGCAAAAAGAAACTCCCTGAATGAATTGATAATAGCCACGACAAGATTTTTCAGCTTTTGGATATATGATTAAGTCATATACATATACATTAATTTAGAAAAGAAAGTTCCAAAGCATCAAATATATAATCCCACTTGAAATCACAAAAATTTGTGGTCTTCTTTTTTGTCCAAAACCTCACTATGCATGTGAAGAAAAAGGCATAGAAATGCAATCTAAAACATGAAAAAATTTAAATGAAAGTAGAGGTGGAGAGGAAAAGGAAGGAGAACGAAGAAAGGAGTTAAAGAGTTATTTAATGTGAGCAGAAGTATCCTTAGATACCCCCATGTACAGACACAAAATCACATGAATATTTCCTCAGCTGGCTAAGAGCATTGCGATATAATAATTACACGGATTATATGAATTTATAAACGCAAACTATTATTGAGTATGGTCATAATGATTTATTTCCATACAAACACTCACCATATTCTCTCTCTCTCTGTCTCTGTCTCTCTCTCTCTCTCTCGAGACAGAGAGAGAGAGAGAGAGAGAGAGAGAGAGAGAATTCCATTGACATGCAATTTTCCTAGGATAGTTTCTCAGTACAGATAACTGTATCAAATTCTGCTACATAAAATGGAAGCATGAATGTTCAGGGTAGGGTAAATGCTCATTTTCTATGCTATTAGAAGAAAGCTTTTCTATTTTAGCATCTGTTGCCATTATACAAGTGGCATGACTTGTATCACATTTCATCCACCAATAACCTGTAGTCTGTAACCAGCTTAGTTCAGATGATATCCTTTACTGAGAGTTGAGCAAATCCTCAAGAGACAGGTTCACATAGAAGGAAGGCTAGTAGAGAAACTAACATTACTCCACATGGTGGGAAGAGAAGGACAGGCATGGAACAAACCACAAATTTGTTATGTCACACATAATAATATAGTGCCTTCTGCGTGGTGGACCATGGAATTAAAAGAAAATTCCTGGTTTTGAATTTGAAAACTTGCTACCCACAATTGTTTTTCCAAGTGATGGCTGATAACTTCTTAAGCAAATAAGTCCATTTGTTTCATTCATTGCTCTTTCCCAAATTCATGGACTATTAATTCATTTTAGATTTGTCCCTTTTGAAGGACAGAGAGACACAAGTTCATTAACATGCACACTTTTGTTCAAGGTTATATCAAGGCAGGTAAATTACTGACCATACTTGTGTTTATAAATTCTCAGTACTCTTAGCTTTCAAGAGGGGTTTAATAGTTCTGATTAATATAAAATATAAACAAAAATATTCGAGACCTAATGAGTTTTAATAGCAGAACAAATACTAGACCAAGCTTTAGAAAAATGAATTTCAGAGAAATCAAATACTTCTCTGTGTAGAGGTAGCCTCTTATATGCCTTTGATATAAATTTAAATCAATACCTTTTGCATTTGAGTTGTACTAGCATTTATTTTGAAAGCCAGATAACCAAACAATAAAAATATCTTACAGAAGCTCATTTTACTAAAAGTAAAGAGTCATTTCAAGAATATTTTGTGAAAAGAAAGTGATGTTATCTGTGTATTTTACCTAAATGATATAGCTAAAATTACAATCCAATGTCTAACATTTGTATAATATTTGAAGTAAAATTATCATGTAAATGTTCTGTTGGTTTACTTTATAGATGAAATTCTTAGTATTCTTTTTTTCTGTGCTTTTTACTTAATGTAGCATTTCTCAAACTGTGGGTTGTGACAATTTGCAACAGTAGTAAAATTACAGTTATGAAGTATCAAGAAAATAATGTTATAGCTGGGGGAGGGTCACCATAACATGAGGAAGTGTTTAAAGTGTAATAGCATTAAGAAGGTCAAGAACCACTGATTATGAAATAATTTTGTAAATGGCAAACTTTAATAGAAACAAAGGGGAAAGTTCATTTTTCTAGAAGACACCAACTCTGAATGAAGCATAAGTAAGATCTCTCAAAATATATTTATGACTGTTAAGCCAGAAGAATTAGAAATAGAATCATGCATTCATTCTGTTGTATAATGGAAAGAAACAATACTGATGCAAGATCATTTGAAGAATGCACAGTATACATATAATTTTATGTATAAATAAGTAGGGAAACCATATATTCTTGAAGTTAGCCAGACAGCTCAAAACCTAAAATATACCAGCATGTTTGTGGGATGACCTGATTAACTAACTGGGTCAGAAATCTATAGCTGAGAAAGAAGACAGGCAACAGGAATTTGTGGTTTGTCTTGCTTGCACCAACAATGAGGAAAGGGGACTGACAGCTCAGGTCAAGGAACTGTAAAAAGTCTCCTTCAGAATATCTTAGAGTTAAATCTGCTCACTATGATCAAGAGCATCTGCTTTCCTCCCAAATGTTGGTTCTGCTTTCTCCTTAACACTCAGAATTTGGTGACAAAGTCCAACAGAGGATTTGAACCTTGTTTAAAGCCAGCTCATTGCCAGCCTTAATGGTGTTACTGGATTACGACATTGGTTTTGTAAGACTCCCATTTCTAGTTCTTAGTAATTATCATATTTTATTTACTTATCCTTTGTTCAATAACATATGCATTTCTATTTTACATCAAGACCCAATGTGTACAGTGTAGTGATTGGGGAGCTGGTCTGTTTTTCATCTGGCTAGCTCCCGCATGGCTAGCTTATATCCCGAAATAACACCATATAAATTGTATTCATTTTAGCACTGCCTGGCCCATGATATCTAGCCTCTTCTTGGAAAGGCATCTCTCATGCAATTGTGGGCCTCTTTCTAGGAGAGCAGATGTTAATTGAGCCCAATTGTGGGGAATGGCCTCTTTATTGAGAGCCCAGGTTTTGACCATCTCTCTAACAAAGGATGAATGTGGTCCATAGTTCATAATCGCTTGTTTAATTTCTTTCAGATCATTCATTTGTAGAGGCTCCCATGTATGTTCCTTGATGACCTTAGGGTATTTGGAGCTGGCTACCTTTTCTGATTTTATTACTGGAAAGGCAGGTAGAACTCTGGGGAAGCTATCCCAGAGAGTTTTATGTATTGATGAAGTTAAATTTTGCCTTTCTATCTTTTGCTCCTGTTCATCAAAGTCTATAATTTCCCCAATCTTTTCAAAACTCTTTATCATTGCCTTCTGCAAGGCTGGACTCTCCTGTCCAGTATTATTCTCTAATGCCTTCATTGAGGATTCTAAGGTATGAAGTCTGTCCATTAAAGATAATATCTCATCCTTGGACATAATCATCATGGCATATATTGTACCTTCGTGGATGGACATTCTATCAATCAATCTGTCATACCCTTTTGACAAAGTCCAATTAATACATTCAGCAGGTCAAATACTCTCAAATAATGATTCAGCCTCTACAGTCATGGACTGGATTTTATGAGCAAATCAGCCTTTTCCTCCTCCACAGCAGTGAATCTCTCCTTAAATGAGTTAATATTAGACTGTACCTTTTCAAAATTTAGCTCAGTTGACTGAGTTATATTAGACAAAGATCTAGTCTCCTCCTTGAGAACTCCAATCTCTTTCTTGAGGAGGTTGGTGTCAGTCT
>LOEQ01010061.1:0-39518 GCA_001685075.1 Bramus lutescens | reverse complement strand
ACCTCTCGCAATGGCAGGATGGTGGCAGGCATGGCTTGGTTAGGGTTAGATTCCGTAGCAGCACATGAACGTGTGGGGGGTGGGGGTGAAGGAGGCTGCCAGGACAGGGCGGCTGCAGGATTTGGAAGACCGAGGAGGTGGGGAAGGGGGAGAATCAGGCGAGGTTTTTGAAGAACGGGCAGAAGAAGAATTTGGGGAAGAATTTGGGGAACGGGCAGGAGAAGAATTTCGAGCAGACCGGGAGGAACAGGGAGAGGAATTTGGTGAGGCTTTTGGAGACCGAGCAGAATTTCGAGCAGACAGGGAGGAAGAAGAGGAATTTGGCTAAAGGAGTTAGACTGACTATCCCTCCAAAAATTTGTCCAGTAGAACAAAACGTATTTATGAGATAAACAATTAGAATACAGGCAACAGCTATTCCACATAGCTGTTTTCTCACATGTAAAAATATAAACGGAAGCAAACAATACTCAGAGTCTATGACCTCACAGCCATGCTTAATGACATTACCCCATCAGTGATTTTCAGATGCACTTTCACATGAAAAAACAGCCTAATGGAAAAAGTTAGGATGGCTTTGGCATCTTAGCTAGAATGAAATGGATATTGTCAAATACAGGGATTAAAAACTGAGGCATATACTCTGAACAAAATGCTTGATTAGATCTTGGACTGCATACAAATAAGATAATCTGAAATAACAGGCTCAACCAGAGGGAAATAAAACCTGATACTGAAAGCCTAGCCAACTATCCAGCTGAAAAATATATTTTTAAAGGTAATTTTTTAAAGATACTGATGTGTTCAGAAATTAATAATATTATGCCTACATTAAAAGAATGTTTTCTTTTTCTAACATGGGTAACTAAGAGACTGCTATCTAGTTGATTCTGTACTGAGTGCTGAGAACATGTTTAATATGAAACAGGTATTGGTGTTTGTGGAATAAAATGATTATCTTCAAATTCTTTTCAAACAGATGCTCTGAGGATAGCAGTGTATTCTCTAATCAATTTTGTTACATTTAGTCTCAAGAGGTGTTTCATTAAAGTAGAATCAAAAAAGTTAGTGGTAAGACTTCTTTGGTAGGAATAGAAAAAGTCTGTAGAGCACTATTGGATACTCATCCGTTCCAAAAAGAGTGGACATGAAAGGTAAAATAAAGGGGCTATTTATGGCAATATTTAAACTCAGGATTAGCATTGATGGTACTCAAGAGACTTTCCTTACTAAATTAGTATAATTATAACGTATGTTTTTTACATGTACAGTTCTCAAATAATATGATTAACAATTGATAAACATATATAAAATACATAAAACTTAAAAGGTAATTTGTTCATATATATGCACTGAGAAATTTTCACATAAAATTAAATTATATACTTTCTTTAAAAAAACTTTAAATTACTTACCTTGTATTAAGAATTATATATATTTGTTGTTATTATACATATACAATCACTGGAGCAATCAATTTATAATCTCTCACTATGTATTACTGTACAGTGCTGTTACATACTATGAATTATAATATATTGTCGATGTTTGGATTAGTATTTACCTATTTCCTGACTCCTCACCAAAGAGTAAACACTGCTTTACTCTTCTATTTGTGCTCTCCTGGAAACCCCAGGACTTAGCAGAAAAATTTTTCTTTACTAGAGCAGGAATGAAATATGAAATGTAACTGTTGATTTTTTGAGCTACCATATGATTCTAAGAATTGAATCCAGGTACTCTGGAAGAGCATTTAGCTCTTAACCGCTGAGCCATCTCTCCAGCCCCATCATTCAGCCCTTTAACTACAATTGAAAATGGTGACTTTAGAACTGGAGACAGAGTTAACTTTCTCCTTCTGTTGTGATTGGAGCTTTAAAGATGGTATTTCTCTTTTCAGCATCAATTTATTTAATTTTTGAATGTTTTTTTCTTCTGTTTTGTTTTTTTGTTTGTTTGTTTTTCAAGACAGGTTTCTCTGTAGCTTTGGAGCCTGACTTGGAACTAGCTCTTGTAGACCAGGCTGGCCTTGAACTCACAGAGATTTGGTGACTTCTGCCTCCTAACATCTGGAATTAAAGAATGCACCACCACCACCTGTCTTTAATTTTTGAATTTTAATGTGTTTAAAGATAGAATGCTACAAGATTAACTTAATAAATATTTAACTTTCCACTAAATATCAAGAATCTATCATCTTGATTAAAACAAATAAAACAATATTGCCATGTATGTAACGGTTCATACTGCTCTACAAATTATTTATCAGTATATGTTTCCGACATTCTTTAACTTTATACAATAGGAAAGGTTACTTTCTGTAAATATACGTAACATGCTGCAAAGGTATTTGCTAAAACATTTCAGGTGTATAGTTCGAGTATAAATCAAAGATTAGTAGTTAAATGCATAAAAATTTAATTGACAAGAAGCCCCAATGTATTATTTAGGGTTCTCTAGATTCATAGAACTTATGGAATGAATCTATCTATATCTATCTGTCTGTCTGTTGGCATGTTTATACATATACACATATATACATACAGATACATATCTATATGTTTGGGTATACACGTACATATATGTACAAACATACACACACACATAAATTTATTGGAATGACCTCCAGGTTGCTGTCAAATAATGGCTACCTCTGCATGGAAAGTCCAACAATCTAGATGTTGCTCAGTTCCATGGAGTCTGGGTGTCTCAACACTTTTTTTTTGTATATTCTGGCATCCCAAAGAAGTAGGTTTTAAAGCCAGTTAAGTAATGGATGTGCTGACAAGGTGAGGGAAAGCAGATATGAACTAAAGTGGTACCTTCCTTCTTTCATTGTCATTCCAGAAGAAGGTGTGACCTGGATTAGAGGTGTGCCTTATAGCCTCAAATTCTGGATCAAAGGTGTGTGTCATCCAGCCTCAGGATCTGAATCAAATGCATGATGTTTTCTGTCTTAAGGCCAGTTCACAACTGTGCCTTCCATTCCTGAATTAGAGTTCATTCCAGATGTAGTCAAATTGACAACCAAGAATAGCATTCCTAATCCACTCCTTGTCAACTTGGCATACAATCATATTGCCTTATATCATAGTTAATTACCAGATGAAAAACAATAAACAGGTCGTAATTCTGACTTAACATAAATATCCCACAAACAATCACTCATGCATTATATTTTAGAATAGTGCAGATGTCCCTTGGGGGACATCTTTGTAGTATTTCAAATTTACATCTAATTACCACTGATATTCTCTTAATTGATGTTTCAACATATGATGAGGAAATAGAAAGAACATACAGATGTCTGTACAAGTACATTATAAATAAAATACAACAGAAACACTCATGTCAGTTATAATCCCCATTTCTACATCTGGTCACATGGCCATAGATATATAAATCTCCCTTCCTTTACTCCACAACCTATACTTCTTTTACCCTCTGCAGGTACTTCAGGTGGACTTGGTTCTTTTCCTGAAGAAGTGAACCATACTTTCATATCTGATGCCCTTTGTCTTTGACCTTTGTCATCCTTTCTGGATTAGATTTTTGTAGTTTCCCATTAACTTTAATCACATGGCAAAGTAGCATCAAGAGATGTCCTAATATGTCTTCTGCGCCCCAAACACAAACCTTTATACCTCCATTGTGGAGAGGCAGTCCAATTTCACTGTGGTAGTCTTGATAAAACACCCTCTTAATGCTGTTATTCTTTTCTTAGTCTGCTTGTTGAAGGTTGTTTGAAGCCCAAAATGACCAGTAAAATGTTTGAGTTTCTCTCTCAATGTAATGTTTGCTATTGTAGAACTTTAAGACAACTCTGAGGCCTCTCAGCCTTAGTGCTTCCCCCCTCCCCTGGGAACCAGGAATCTAACAATTACCCACACACGTACTGAAATGTTGGAAACTCTCCATCTCCCTAAGTCTTTGTGAATGTTCTCCAGATAGAACTTAGTTATTAAAATTGGGGCAAGATAACCCTTAAGATGTTGACTCAGTTCCCGATGTTTTCACTCAGTCCCTGGGAAGGGGTCAAAGCAACCCTCAAATGTTTCCTATTGCCTCACCTGATCTGGCAACTGCTCTCCAGCCAATTATTGGTAATAGCCCTTTGAATAAGCCAATCCCAATAGTTGGAAAACAACTCCCAGAGTCCACCCTTGTTTATGTCCCTTTTTGCTTTAAAAGTAGCCTGTACTAGCTATTCAGGGTCTTTCTGGCTTTTCAAATGCTGAAAGACCCTGTTGCGACAGAATTAATTAAATCCTCATGCTTTTACATCAACTATGGTATGAGAGTGGTCTCTTGGGGTGACTCCTCCTTGGTGATTGGACTCTAGGGTCCAACACTGTGGCTCCTGGCAGGAGCACTCTCCCCTTTGTATCTAAAATTTTTTGGTCAACAAAATGTAGGGTCAGGGAAACAGAAATCAAAAACTTTCCTATTGAGTCACTAGGGTTAACAGTGGGTGGAAATGTTCCCTTTTCACCCCTTGATACCTGTACCCCAGATCCTAGCTATAGTAGAAGCTATACCATATATTGAACACTGATTCAAAGCTTATACAGCCTTCTGGAAAATCTTGCACCCAGCCCTCAAGATGCTGCCACCTAATTGAAGATGTAACAGTGTCTTCAAGGAACAAATGTCATTCCATCTTTCTATGAGACTATCTCATTCAGCACTCTGGGTGTCATGGTAAGACCAGTGGTTTCCATGTTTGTGGGTACACTGTCCCACTTCTCTGGCTATTAAGTGAGTTCTCTGGTCAGAAGCAATACTGTGTGCAATACCATATGAATAAGACATTCTGTAAATCTATTAGTGGTGGTTTTGGAATAAGTATTACATGTAGGAAAGGAAAATCCATAACAGAATAAATATCTACTTCAGTAAGGACAAAGACTTGTCCTTTTCGTGGAGAAAGTGGTCCAGTGTAGTCAGACTATCATTAGGTTGCTGACTGGTCTCCCCAGGGAATGGTGCCATATCTGGGGCTCAATGTTGGTCTCTGCTGTTGGCTGGTCTGGCATTCAACAGCACCTATTGCCAGGTCAGCCATGATGATGTAAGTCCATGTTATTGAGCTCATGCCTAATCCCCATCTCTGCTGCCATCATGGTCACTTTGTTCATGGGTCCATTGCACAATGACATGAATGGCCAGAAAGAGTCTGACTGTTCACAGAAAGAGTCATCCTATCTAGTTGACTATTGAACTCCCACTCAGATGGGCACCTTTTGGTGAACATTTACATGTGCTACAAGTATCTTCACACCTATTGACTATTTGGTGAGATCTATCCACATACTTCTTCCACAGATGTCTTTTCTCACCAGTTTTCCAATCATGCTATTTCCAATTTCCTGACCATCCAGTTATTCTATTGGGTACAACCAAACAACGGGTGAATGGTTCTATGTTAGGCTCTTTCTCCATCCAAAGAATCTGCATGATGACGTGTACTGCTTGAACCTCTGCCCAATGTGAAGATTCCCCTTTATCAGTTTCTTACAAGGTTGCTTCAGAAGTGTTGAAATGCTACACCTGTCCACTTCTGGGTGTTACCTTAATGACATACAGAACCATCATCATTAAACCAGGCTCTTGTCTTCTCCTCCTCAGTCAACCAATAATAAGAAACACCCCAAGAGACTATGGGTGCATGCTTGGCATCAGAAGCAATGTAATAGGAGTAGAAACCCTAGGCATTTGGACAACTTCTTCATGTAGCTTGGAAACTGGTTGGGCCTGATCTCTTATATACCACTTCCATTTGATAACTGATTGCTGCTGTGCATGTCTTATGTTATGGGTCCAATAACACCCAGATCATGAAGGGCAGTTTATGTCACACTGTTAGGTGATGAACTAAAGTCAAATTTTCAGTCTCTCCCAATAGCTTGGAATAATGGCCTGTCACATGCTTAGTCTTTTTTTTATTTTTGAAAATGAATCTTAGGACACCATTAGCAGACACTTGAATTTACTTTGAGAGTTACTGTATTGTGCCTACTCTCCTAAGCTCCTTTTCTTGTACGTTATTCAGTTTTCTATGTGTGTATGTATGTGTGTGTGTGCATGTTTTTGTGTGTGTCTGTGTGTGCATGTATAGACTGTTTAGCACAGGCTTTAGTACTCCCAATGACCTTTACGCCTCTACTTTAGTGATATATCATATGTATTTTAATTAATAAATTTTGCCTGAAGATCAGAATATAAAACAGCCATGGCAGTGGTGGCCCAAAACATTAATTCCAGCAGCCACCCTAGTTAGCAAGAGGCCAAGTGGTGATGATGGTGTATGCCACCTATCGACACAAAAAGTGGAAATATAGTGATATTTCATTTGTATTTTATTTACTATAGCTTGCCTGAAGATCAGAATACAAAAGAGCCACACTATTCAGTCATACAGACCAGGCTTTGTGTCACACTCCTTTAATCTCAGCAGCCACACTTATTAGTCATAGAGCCTGGGTGATGGTGGTGCACACCTTTATCCCAGTGTTAGAGAGGAACATGAAGCAGGATGAGAGAGGAACTCACTCTCTTTCAGTCTGAATATTTCACAGAGGTAAAACTCTCTAGTAGCTTGGCTGTTTTGTTTTTATGATCATCAGATTGAACCCCAATATCTGTGTCTGGGTGCTTATTATCCATGCTACACTCTGTCGAAATAGCTGGTACTAAAAGAATGCACTAGCACCCAGAGCTTGAAAATAAAGTTTTATCATGCAAGTCTCCTCTTCTTATGGTGACCAGGGAGGCCCAGAGAGGGTGTATGAATCCTGTCTAAGAGTGTTACAGATTGTAATGCGAGTCTATATAAAGTTGGAGTGGAAGATGGATGCTCTGAAAGAATCTTCAGAGCACATAACTCCTAAAGTATTTGCCACCCTAAGTTTTATAAACTTGATTTTCTTTCATGTATGAGCCAACCTAATCAGGGTCAGACATCTGATGCTGGTTAAAGAGTAGAATTCTTCTCTATTTGAGATAATTAGCCTAAGGCAGAGATGAACTCCCTAACTCTTTGTCCAATTCAGCTTGCTCAGTCCATTATCCATGTATTTATGTATTCAACAAAAATGGATACAGCAAGTTATATTTGTGTATTTCAGTATATGTATTCACCCATACTTAACATGGAAGAAGTTGGAAAGGGAGAAAGATATGGACTGAAGAGATAAAAGGGGAACATCATGTAATATTTTTAATTAATAATTTATAGAAATACATTTCAAATAAAAGAGGGATAGATAGATTGCTCAGGAATTAAGAAGTCTAGGTATTGTTACAGTGGACCCAGATTCCATTCATAGGACCCATAGGGTAGCTAACCATTTGCTGTAACTCCAGTCCCAGAGGTTTCTTAACTTCTTCTGGCCTCTGTAGGTACTGTGTACAGACATGTACAGGCAAAACACCAATAACTAAAAAAAATTTTTACAAAGTTAGAAAAAGGAAAGAATTAAATTATTTACATTGATTTCATAATCCTGAGACAGACAGCAGCCAGGACTAGCTAAAATGAATTCATTTCAGTCTTGCATGAAAGCAGCTATGGCCTTCTGCCAATCCAGTTTACCTAGAGGCAAAAACAGCTTTATCTTTAATCTGAGGTTGATACAGATCATCATAGTGGTTCATCTAGGAACAGAGTATACAGTGTTGTTAGATGACATTTCCTTAATGCGTTCTGTATTTGTGTTCTCTATCTTGTGTATCCATGAGAACTGTGATATTCGTACAATCATATTTTAGATCAAATATCAGCAATGACAGGTGGCGTAGACTCCAAAGCAACCTACTTTTCACAGTGTCATTTACTTGATTTTCAGCTGAGATATTGTAGTACAAGTTAACATGCCAAAGGCATTTCTTTCCATGATTTTATCATTTATATAAGTTCCTGCATGACTCTGAATGAAGAATGTCCCTAAATGTCTCTGCTTATACATTGTGATTGAAAGTAAATGTGTGTGGTAGAGCTCTGAAACCGCAAAGATATCCTGACTTATAGGATAGCCAGGCTATATCTAGAACTGCAATAGGACAGGTCTGGAGGTGTAGAACAGAGGTAGGACAGCTCTGGAGGTGTAAAGCCACAATAGAACGGCACTGGAAATTGGAGCTGCAATAGGACATCTCAGCCCTCGAGGAAAATGTGTCCTTACTTGTTAGGAATTCAGGCTATCTGAAGTTGGATATGGTGGGGGATGGTCTCTGGCAGGATATAGCAATACCCCTCCTCTCCTGGAGAGCTGCTATGACTGAGATCTGCTCTGTTCCCGTAAGGAAACATCCTAGCAGAGCTATCTGCTTCTTCTTCTGCCCTTTCTTATACCAAGATGTTACTTCTTCTGCTAATGATTTGCTAAAGGGGAAGCCACTGCAGAAATATAGCTGTCTCCTCTACTCCTGGGAAAAGTTGTTACATTTTCTGCTAAGCCCTGCTCATCCCCCTCTATGTGATCATACCAGCAAGGTTCTTCTGTTCTTCTCTTCTGCTCAGCCTTACTCAGTCCCCCTAAGGGAATGCCTCAGCAAGGTTTTTCAGTTTAGTCCCTTAAGGGACCTCCCAGCCAGGCTGTTCTATTCTGTGCCTATGAATGAAGATCTTCACCCAAGATTCTTTTGAGAAAGAAATTATTTTGGGGAGGAGAAGTCCAGGAGAGTGGCTGGTCTACCAGGGTGAGGAAGGACTGCTTAAAACTGAACAGGTAGAGAGGCTTATATAGACTTTTTAAGGGCAGAACTTTCCTACTGAGAAATTTTTCGATGGGGTAGTTTTTCCTGTTCAGGGATTGGTTAATTTTGTTGTTCAGGGTGAGGGATGGCTTTGATTTCAAAGCCAAAATATGTTTCTGTCACTGGGATATTTTAGCTTTTTTGAAAGTCTAAACCTAGGTCCAAGAAATATTTCTTTCACTGGCTCTGATTCTGAGGACAAATTGTGTTTATTTGACCCTGGTTTTCACAATCAGAGTTAAGTACTTGGTTAAGGGTAAAGTGTTTCTTTCCCTGGCTCAGGCTTCAAATCCAGGGTGTGTTTCTTTCACTGGCTCTGGATTCAGGGTCAGGGTATTCAGGGATTGGTTGGTTTCCTTTGCTGTCCCCTTTACCCTATAGTGAAAGACCCCCACCTAAATTGGTACTTGGGAAGCCTTTAGACCTGGGTAAATGGAAATTTACAGAAGTTCACAACCTGAGCAGATGGAAAATTACAGCTTGAGCCAAACAGGATGCCTGTGGTTTTGCCCTTAGTCATAACCCGGCCTCTGTGCCAAGAAAAGAAGGAACATCTGGCCCCCAGGACTTGTTGTCGAAACTCACAAATTGCTAATGCATGCCATATCTAGATCTCTGGTTTTTCCTGGAAATTTAGGGACAGGCATGAATAATGAACCAATAGAAATGCTGTTGCTATGCTTGCCAATTATGTAACCCTTGCACCCTATAAAAGTTGCTTGGAAGGCCTTTCTCGGGGTACCCAGTCTGCCTTGCTTGGGGTGGCCAGTGTGCCTAGCTGGGTCACCCACAAGCGCTTGTGTGATTAATAGAGCCTCTTGCTGATCGCATCCACAGGCCCGACTTATTGAGTCTGGGGGAACGAAGATCCAGAATTGAGGGTCTTTCATATAGTGATCATTTTCAGAAGTGAATTTGAAA
Organism: Bramus lutescens; assembly: GCA_001685075.1. Lineage (NCBI taxonomy): Eukaryota > Metazoa > Chordata > Mammalia > Rodentia > Cricetidae > Bramus > Bramus lutescens. The sequence continues at coordinate 29,840 of LOEQ01010061.1, read as the reverse complement.
AATGTGAATGCTTAGGAATAGACAGACCTCTATGTGAATGTGTCCATACTCCACATCCCATGCTTCCTTTGCTTAAAAAAAAAAATCAATGTTTTGGAAATAACTGCCATGCTCTCCTTGCTTCCTGCAGGTAAGAAATCTTTCTGGTTTCCTCTGTCTTGGCTGTTGTGATGGCTATTCTTTATAGTCAAACTGATTACCTCCAGAATTAAGTAAAAGCCAGAGTTGTGTAAATCTGTGAGGGATTTTTCTTAAATGCTTTTAAATTGAAGACCCATCTTTAATCTGTATTCACCTTTAGCTTCTTGATTCAAGTGCCCACCATTTACCCAAGCAGTCAAGATGCAAAGGCAGTCAGATTTTCTGAGTTTGAGGCCAGCCCAATGTAATGATCTGTCCTGTCCCTTTAAAAGACAAGCCATACCCACTCCCTTCCCCATCCACTGAGGCAAGCTAATTTTCAGCTTCCAGCCTGAGTCTCCTCATTTTCCTTTTCCATCTCCCTCGCAAAGAGGCAGCTTTGGTCTCTCCCCTCTTCTCCCCTTCCTTCTCTCTCTCTCTCTCTCTCTNCTCCCTCCCTCTCCTCTTCTAGCTGTTAGGAATTTTTCCTAATGTAAGCTCTCTGCTAATGCAAAAATCCCAATCAAGCCAAATCACAACGAGCCAAATTAAAAAAAATCCAGGTTTAATGGGATTCCTGTGCTCGTGGGTGGCCCTGAGGGGGAACTGGAGGCCACTAATGTGACCACCAGGGGGAAAGAAAAGAGACCATAAGGAGATTTTCCAGGGAAGCAGTTTAAATAGACTGAGGGCATGGTCAAGGTTTTGGCAGGCTCATCTTGACCCTCCTCCAGGGAGGTGTCAAGACTTGGTGGGCACAGGGACAGGGCCTCCAAAGATGGAGGCCAGAGATGGGGCTTACACTACACTTCTCCTTTTCTCCACTTTAACCTCCCTAACCCACTAAATAAACATTCAACCTCACTCAGGATGGTATACCTATCCTATACCTATCTGTCTGTCTCTTGCCCAGCACTCGACTTCCTGCCCTTGACCAGCCACCTCTTCAGACATGCTGTGTGATATCTTGGCATGCTCATAAGTCTATATCTCCTCGTGGCCTGCTGCAGCCACTCAGGGAACTGTGCCTTCCCTGCCGGGGACTTGCTGCTCTCAGAACCCACTGCAGCTGCCTGCCCATATCACTCTGTGCCTGCCACTGGGGACATGTAGCATTTTTGCCACTGCAACCACCAGCGATCTGCAGCATTTTTACTTAATCCATTACACCTATTATACAGAATGAGTACCATGGCTACACAGATAAACCCTGTTTCAAAAAAAACGGAAAAAAAAAAGAATAAGATCCACCTGCAATCTGAATTGCATCTGCTGGTAGCAGCCAACATATATTAAAGATATTGAAGAAGGAAGATCTCTCTCTTTGTCTGCTTGCATTATATCTGGCTACAGGCTCATTCCCTTACTATTATTAGAGCCCATCTCTTTGGAATTTTGGTATATACTGAAGACTACCTGAGACATCCAGCATCATAGACTAAACAACTACTGAACTCTTCAAATTTCCATTGGTAGGTAGCCATTGTTGGACTACCTTGACCACAGCTTGTAAGATATTCTAATAAATTCACATTCTACATACATGGAGAGGTTATTATTTCTGTTCTTTTCATGTAGAGAACCTTGAAATTCACTTGATTTTTTTGTTTATTTGTTTGTTTTTTACCTGCCCACTGAATAAGATTTGCTATCTAACAATAGTGATCATAAACACATTCTTCCCATCTCCATTATTCACTAAGTATTCAGGTTTCTGTGAAAATTACTCTTTTATTAATATTCATTTGCCAAGTGTTTGCTCTGAATTTCAGGAATAAAACTTCTAGCATTGGAACCATCATTCAGCCTTCTGATCGGAGAAATACCTATGATCTTATTTGAGGTCTGGTTCCTGCTTCTCTTCCCTGGCTGTCTGAAGTCCCTGTGGAAACCCAGAAAAGTGTAACTTCAGTTTTCCTTAACTCAGCATAAAACCGCAGAACAAACATCCCCTTTTGTGTCCTTAAATCTTTCTTTTAATGTTGATATTCTGGGCATCCTTCTACCTCTGTGACAGGAAATCATTCCACCCAAAATGTAGAGTGGTCTGTGCAGTATTGTTAGCCACACAATGTCCAGGAGGCAAAAGGAGAAGTGCCTGCTGGAAGGGACCTGCTACTGGATCCAAAGGAAACTGCTATTGAAATGCATGTCTCTGCTGACCTAGAAAAGGTCTTTGTCTGGCTTGGAAGGCGGGGCCACGAACCATTGTACTGTGTCTTTAAGCACAGTCTAACCCTATGGGAGGTGCTCTTTTCACTCAGGCCTTGTTAGCCAATCAGGCTCTCCAGGTGACTCGCCAGTCATAAGTGACGTAAGACTTTCCCAGCGCCATTTTCAGGCTTGGCTTTGAAGAGGAGCTGGCACTAGTCGTGTTTGTGCTGTGCTGCAGATACTGCTACAGGGACTGGAGTGTAGAGCTTGGGCAATACCAGAAACCACGACATGGTGAGTGAGCAGTTACAGTCCCCAGATGGGGAGGAGCAGATGGGGAGGATCAGCAGGTAGTGTGGTGAGCCCTCCCCAGATCTGGGTGGGAACCTGCATCCAGATTCCCTATCCTGTGAGGTCCCATGCAGTCATTGCATTTCCCTAAATGGGACAGACCTCTGAAAAACTTTGCTCAGTGGCCTGAAACTACTCAGAACATTGAGAGCAGGGAGCTCTGTTTAGAAACATCTTTTTAGGCAACATCAACCTGCTTTTGGAGCAGGCTGCCAAACTCGAAGAGGCTTCCTTTCTCCAATATCTTCTAGATGTTCAGCACTGTGCATTTTTCCTTTATATGAAAGATCCATTTACTATTAATTTTGTGGAGTTTTTAAAGGGCATCTCATGTGTTTGGTAGCATTCCACTTCTAAGCCATGATGTAGAAGAGCAGAATTGGTAATATAAAGGATTACCAATGCTTAAGAAATAGTAAGTTTCACAAAGTAGAATTTAGCTGAGGGATGATTGCCTTTAAAACGCCCAAAAGATTTGTGTATGGTAATCTGGCCTGTTAGAGATTAGGATGCTAGAATACACATTTTTAAAAATATATATATATACTATTTATTATAACTTAAAATATATAGAATTGAAATTCAAACAATGTCAAGAATGGATGATCGTGGAGTTATTCTTTGTTTTGTTTTTCCAAGGCAGGGTTTCTCTGGAGCTTTGGAGCCTGTCCTGGAACTAGTTCTTGTAGACCAGGCTGGCCTTGAACTCACAGAGATCCCCCTGCCTCTGCCTCTAAAGTGCTGGGATTAAAGGCATGTGCCACCACCACCCGGCTCATGGAGTTATTCTTAAAATAAAAAAAAAACAATATACAATCCAACAAAATTACAGCATCTCATCAGATAAGTGAGTAAGGAATATGGATAACTCACAAAAAAGCACAATAAGCAAGAAGGACAAATTGAGACTGAGAGAGACAGCAGTTTCCACATTACACTATCCGGGTTAGGATATGAGGAGATGGGATTCAGAATTTCAATGAATAAAATCTTTTTATACAATGAAAACTATATAATATACTATAATCTTTCACCCTTTTCTATTTTTAGATCCAGTTACTTCATTTTGAGGAATTTGTCTTAAAAAAGATCATTATGAAAGATACAGATATATTATAAGACAGATTACATTAGAATTTTGTAGATCATAACTGGTTTTATTTGTGATTCTGGAATAAAAGGAAGCACAGATCAAATGGCTGAGAATGCTTCACACTACCACATGTGTTCTAAGCACAGGCAGAGAACATGCAGAGACATACGGGAAGTTAAACACGGGCAGGAACAGTCCTGGTGGCTACAGCTTGCGTCTCTCCTATTTACATTAGTTTGAATAGTGGTGCTTATGGCTGGTTGAGACTCAGCTACTTGGTACAAAAGGAGATTATAATCTGTTTATATATAAAGTTAGGTTACAATTCAATATGCAGAGCCAGACCAAACAGTTCATGGTAACAGGAAGATAGGTGGTAGATGGGAAGATAATTGATAGATGGGTGGTTAGATAGACAGATAAATGAATGATAGCTAGAAAAATATTTTTGTAGAAATAGCCTTTGCTATATACCTTATCATATTGAAAGAGCATTATTTTTAAATAGTACAAAAGTAATACATGATACAATACTATATACAATTATATATGATAAAATTCTAAATGGCTTATTATATTCATAATAATGAGTTTAAAAACATAAAACAGCATAAAGACCATGGCATAAAAAAACAGATGAAGTCTATTTTCTTAAATAATGTGATTACATAAACTTTATTTTATTACTTTCTGCATTTCTTAGGATACCAATATATTAATTTTATTATGATAACCAAAAGGACCATAGCAAAAAGAATATATTTTGAAGTAAAATATGTACTACTTAACATAGTTAACTTAAACATAAAATTCCTAGGTTCTAAAGTTATAATTAATCTTTATCACATACTTAGATGTCTGGAGTCAGCTGTCACTATTTACTCTTTTTAAAGTACTGTCTAGCGAGGGACACAGTTGTTAAGACCACAGTGTCTGAACTCTAAGTTTCTCCCAGATCCACCTCCTCTGCTCAGTCAGTTCTCTTCCTGTTTACAACCCAGTGATGATTCATGAATTGATTACTTCTTAAAATCAGAGCCATAGAAACAATTCAAACATGAATATTAGAACTGTCGTTACCTAAAAATCACCACTCTTAAAATAAATATACTGCATTCTGTAACTAAAAACATACATGGGAAGAAAAGTATCTTTTTATTAAAAGTAGCAGAATTTTCCCAGGGACAGATTGTATATGCTCTTGTGAATATATTTAATTATTAATGCCTGGTCATTTACTCCCAAGTGGTCATTGAACTTTCTATGCTGGAGAGTTGACAAGGCCTTATTGGAGAGGCCCTAAGTCCTGGTGTCAATGAAGCTCACAGCCTACTCTAGAGGCCAGTGGTAATCAGAAAAGCAAACATCCCTAAGTCTGCCATGACTTAGGGCATGCCCTGGATGGCTTTGGTTCAGTGAAGAGAGAGGACCAATCTTCTGGGGCCAGAGGCGGTCACATGGAAATCATAAAAATGAGTCTGTCAGCAGGCACTGTGCTTACCATCCTAAGATGGTAATACACATTTTTTTTATGAAAATCAAATTCTCTTTATTGAATCCTTAACATAATAATCCAGATCTTCAGACTTGTGGAGAGTATAACGGATGCTTAGGGCCCAGTTAGGTCTTAAATTTGGCTGCTAAGCCACCTAGGAAACTACTAAAATGATCAGACACCGTAGGCCAAACAACTAAATAAGAATTTTTTCAGGAGTGGGGAGCAAAGTCTCAGTTTTTCAAAAGTGATCCCTAAGTAATTTGAATAGCAAACAAAGTTGGGAACTCTCTGGAGTCTCCTTCAGAAACCCTACCTCCAGGAAACCATGTAGAGATTCAAGTGGACACAGGAAAATGTCATTCCCTTCAAAAATACAGTAAATGGCAAAAAGGTTTCACAAAGCACAAGAGGAAGACTGGGATAGCCTCCACGATCAGATGTTAGCCTGTGGCTTTCACCAAGTAGAATTTAGCTGAGGGATGATTGCCTTTAAAACACCCAAAAGATTGCTGTATGGTAATCAGGCCTGTTATAAACTAGGATGCTAGAATACACTTTTGTTTACTAAAATTTACCAGACTTTCGGCTTCAAACCATTAACAGAAGCCTCTCCTAGATTAAAACCAGGCATTAGCCTCATCTGCATATCAAAGAACAGGCCTCTAACAAGCTGCTTAGGGGAGCATTACAGGGTCACAGCCAACCTTGAGACCTGGTGTGCCTTAAAGTTCCATTTTTCTTCTTGAAAAAGCATAGTTTTGCCAGATGGACAATATAACACCAGGTGACATCAATTTAAAAATTAAACACTGGTCGGCCTGATCAACCAAGGCTTTCATGGGAAAGCCTTTCTGCAACTCCTTCCAGACTGGTTCTTGACAAGTCAATGAGAAGAAAAATTAGACCAGTTCCTGAGTGACCTCCAGCATCTCTGACTTTTACTGGGGACTCATAAGTGAAGAGGGATGTAGGCGCAAATTGAATTCAGTAACCAACTTTGAAGCTGGTGCAGTAGCGGTGCAGGGAGAGGCAGGAGGGAGGGTGAGAGCTTTCCTACTTCAACAGTGGTTGAGATTACCAATGTGGGATAACATAGTCAATTTTTGATGCTCCGTAAATGTCTTCATTGTCCATTTCTTATGGTCCAAAGACCAGTGTAATCTAGACTGTGTAAAAGACTGACCTTATAGGGAAACCCAGTTGCTATAAGTAGTTCATCCAAAATAGAAGATCCTGGTAAAATGTGGTCCTGTCTAACAGGACTGTTATTTTTATGGTTTAAGATGTTCATCATTCATCCTTAAAGAAATGGTGTGAGAAATCTTTGACAGGTGCTAACACAAATCCCTAGTCTGGAGCACATGGCTATAAAGCCTGTTTCAACTTATCAAAATAAAATTTGAGATTATAACTGTATCATATGCACATTCTCTTTCCTACCTCCAAATCCTACCATGACTCTTACATTGTTTTCTAATTCATGAGCTGTTTTTACTTTAACAAAGTTACTGTGTGACCTATGTTTGTCTGCAGGATTCTCCAGGTATGAGGCAATTGGGTTGGCTGCACTAGGCATTGAGTATGTAATGGAATATGCACACAAAGAACCATGTGATTTGTATGAGAATCAGGATGTGGTCTCAGAAAGCAAAAGAGAGTCTTCTAAAATACCAGCTTTCTAGACTAGGGTCCTGTCTACTTAGCTAGAAAGACAGAGCTGGAAGAATTTTGTTGCCTGAGTAATTTGATCTCTGATCACCCAGTAGGGGAACTACTAATATTCTGAAGCCCCTTTGGGTGACTCTAGCCAATGAGGAATTGTTTGGAGTCTGAGCAATCAGGAGTACTAGTGGCAGGTATCTTGCAGGCACTCTCCAGGAGTCTCCTCTTCTATGGTAGTGAGTTTTAAGAAAGACTGCAAGCAACGCCACAGTGTGTGTGGGGTGTTCAGTGTAGATCTGCTGTTCTGTCGTTTCTATTGGGAATTGAATGTACCATGAACCAGACTGTGGTTCCATATGGTGACCAGTCCCTGACTTCTGAGCTTCCCTCTGTGTGGATTTCTTGGGAAGGGAGAGATTGTGCAGCCTTGGAATGGGAGGATATGATGCTTGTAGTATCATTCTCCAGTGTGCACACATGAGCACTGCTCTTTTGTGTACAGGGAAGACAGAAAAATTAAAGGCCTGATTTCTATGGTTCTGAATACTGCATTCCACTTTCACGTTTGTCTTAGAAATGTTACAAATCGCTTAGAAAGCAGGAGAAAGATGGTGTTGGGGTTCGTCTTTCAGTAATACATGATGAGAATGTTTTTAACTTTGCTCTTACCACCAGTCACAGTGGTGTGATTCACTGAAGTTTATTTAGTTCCAGAGAACAAAAAGAATCTGATCTGCAGAAATTTCTCAGGTGTGCATGATGCTGGGCAGATAGATAGGTCAGAATCCAAATCTTGTGCCATAATTCATGTGGCAGGATCAGATTTTAAATTATTCTTCTATGTTGTTTTGGAACTGGGCATCAGTGGGGCTGCATTATCTTTTTCCACAAGGTTTCATACAGGGCTGCAGAGTCAGAGCAAGAGATCTATCACCTCCATTTGCAGAGAGAACTCTAGAACATGGGCATCTATCTTTTTAAGAAATATTAGTAGCTGGGGGGCAGAAATAATAGTTTAAGGGTCAGTTTGAGTTAATTTTGTAAAAGTTATGAAGTTTGTGTTTCTTTAATTTCTACATGTTGCACCCAGGGCCTAAATCCCCCAAACCACCAAGAGACCACATCTGATGTAAAAGCAAAGAATCATTTTAATTACAAGTTAATTCCAGTCCTCTGTCCTTGCAACACATCTGGTGAAGTAAGAGGGAGCCCAAAGCTGCAGTGGGGCAGAGCATATATTGGGGTTAGAGGAAGGGGTACATCCGGATGTCTGCTAGTTGCATAGTAACAGTCTCAGGATTGGCACACCTCCAGGTCCTGAGAATTTGTCATGAGAATTGGTCAGCTGTATTTCCTGAAAGTTGCTATACCTGGAGGGCATGGGGGCATGGGATGTCAGTTGCAACATTCCACCATTATCATTAAAGCACATCCAATGCCCACCAGCTAACTTCTGATTGGTTCTTTACCACAATGGAGATGCCTGGCAGGAAGTGTCATTTGAACATCCATAGTAGCTGCATAAGCTTGCAAAATGTATTTCCTATAGAGAAACCAGAGGTATGTAGTTGAAGTTTTGCTCAGCTCTTGCCAGTCTTAAGTTTTAAGCATTTTTCAATGACTTGAAATTCTTAGGCCTTATTATATTGCAATATTTAAGTTGGAAAGCTCATAATCACCTGCAACTCCATTTCCAGAGGATGTGACTCCCTGTTTTCTTGTAGGTCATCTGTAAACACATGGAAGAGATTTTCTCACAAATAAATGTATAAATGTGGGAATATATTTGCTTTAGAAAGTTCTTGTGACTCATAAAGCAATTAGAGCATAACAAGTTGCTTTAGGTGTATGCACTTTTTTTCCGTTAAAAAACTCTGTTATTTTTTATTTGATTGGAAAAGTTCTCAATTCCTTTACTCTGCAGACGTACAGGTAATCATCGAATCATCTGTCTTAGAACGCACAGTGTTGTCTATGTGATCTGAACAGGTATAATGTTCTTTATTATAAGGCAATGATATTCTTTTAGTAAACAAAACTATTTTCTACAAAGTTAAAACATCAGAAAGCTTTAAGTAAACCTCCTCAGTTTTCATGGAACATGTCTACTCATCCAACCCATTTTCTATTATTGGCAAAGCACAGAACTGGAGTCCACAGGATGAGTGCTGGCATGATTTCTTGTGGTTTAATTTTTTTAGAATCTTGTTGCTCTTGTTTAAGGTACCATGATATAAATTTGTAGGTCTGTCTTTGTGTCTTGTTTTGCCAGTGGTGCCTTATATGTTGTTGATTTCATTACTTTTATGTAAATGTTTGTTGTTTCTCTGGAAAATGATGTATCTTCACCATTTTTATTCAGAAAATTTTCTCTATTATGTTATTAGATCCATGACCTTTTTGTTGGTTTGAAAACTTTCTGTGGAAAGACAGGTTTTGTTTTTCTCTTCTTGATCGTAGAGACTTGCTTTTGCCCATTTTTTATATACATGTTTTTCTGTTGCTGCTATCTTAATGTTTGGGTTTTTGCTACTTTAGTGATGAATATGGTTAATAAATTGATTTTTCTACTTTTAACATTTTCTCATATATTATTGTCTTCATCATAATTAGCTTCAACTGTCAACACAATGTAGCCTAGCATCATCTGAGGGAACATCGGGTGAGACTTTGCCCAGATCAGAACTGGTAATTACTATTTGGTGAAAAATTGTGTTGAGGAATGATTAGTGTGGGTTGGCTCTTCCACTGAGGTTTCAATTTCCTAACTAAGTGACTAAGTGGGCCTGAGATGGATAAGAGATCTAGCTGTGCATGTGGTACCAAAAGAGAAAGCCAGTATAAAATGTTACCCTGTGGTTTGGCCTTTAGTTCCTAGCTTGAGTTTTTGTCCTAAGTTCCCACAAATGTGGGTGTGTTCTGGTAATATCTGCCAAATAAACTTGTTCGTTACCTGAGATGCTTTTTGTTAGAGAATTTTATCATAGCTAGAAACAAGCAAGCTAGATCAAAATGTGGTAAGCCAAAAGTGATTTTGTAGTTGGGTTGAATGTGAAAGTTTTCTTTTGGAGGCATGTGGAAGGTATTAGGTCTTTAGATAGCAAAAGCCAAAGAAAGCTGCACATTGGGCATAATTGTCTTTTCTTGTAGTACTAGGAATATGTGAGTGTTGAAAGTATTGCAGACAGTGGAGCTTGAGGTCACAGGATTTCAGTGAAAAACATAATCCATGAAAAATTTTGCTGGGGTCATTTGTATAATATTTTGTCCCCAAATCATTTCTACTTTTTTCATTCCCTGAGAAATTGAGTAAGGCAAAAATTAAAAAGCAATTGGCTAATGTCATGGACTAAATATTGATTCTGTTGGGTGTTTATTACTGATTACGCATTCATGTCAACAGTGGAAAAGAAACAAGTGGTACAGAAAGAAGTGAAAAGTCAGTTTCATGGAGAGAAAGAAGCTAGGTAGTTTCAAATGGCAGTGTCAAATGTGGTGAAGTGTAGACAGGAAATAAGCAACTTCATACAGAATATGCTGCAACTCTGGTCCAAATGTTGTGGTCTCCATCAAAACTTAAAAGCCAAATTTGGGGAGCTAACCCATGTTGTACCCATGACTAGACTGTCTAAGACCGTTGAGAATGAAGCCCACCTGTCTGAGACATAGCTACCAGATTTGGTTGCCCTGCTGGTCTAATATTCCCTCTCTCTATGCACATTTCCTTCTTTTTAAAAAATTATTCCTCTCATACAATATGTTCTAAGTGCAGGTTGCCCTCCCTATAATCCTCTCAGTCTCTCCACCAGATCCACTCCTCCACCATTTTCCTTCAGAATAGAGGAGATTTCCCAGGATACCAGTAAAGCCTTCATGACAAGTTACAATGCGACTTAGCACACTCCTTCTTATCAAGAATGGATGAGGCAATGTAGTAGGAGGAAAAGTGCTTTAAGAGCAGACAAAAGACCCAGGGAGAATTCCCACTCCCACTCTTAGGAGTCATACAAGAACACCAAGTCACGCAATGATAACATATAGGCAACCAGATATGGTGCAGACTCCTGCAGGTTCCATGATGATTTTTTCAGGCTCTGTGAGCCCCGGTGAGCCCTACTCAGTTGATTATGTGGGCTGTGTTCTCCTGTGCACTTCTTTTAGTTAGGTAAGGTTTTGAATATTAAGTTTTTTGAAAATCTTTTATGGGCCTTTGAGTTCGGATTCATCTCCTTCAATTTCTATTATTCTTAGTTTTTTTCCCCCTTTTCATAGTGTTCCAGGTATACTGGATATTTGTTTTAGGAAATTTTTAGATTTACCATTTTTAATCAATATATAAATTTCTTCTATCATACCTTCAAAGTCTGAAATTCTCTGTTCCGTGTCTTGTATTCTGTTGGTAAAACTTTCCTTTGTAAGTCCTGTTCAGTTACGTAGATTTTCATTTTGAGAATTCTTTCAGTTTACATTTTTAAAATTGCTTCTATTTCTATCTTCAGATCTTAAACAGATTTATTTATTTCCATCAACTGTTTGTATGTTTGATTAATTCTTTATTACTTTAAAACTTTACTTTTTATTTTAGGGAATTATTAATTTTCTCCAATTTTTTAAGGAATTCATTCACTTTTTAAAGGACTTTAGTTACCTTTATAAAGGTGGTCTCAACTCAGTGGTGCTTCAACTGTGTTGCAGTATTCAGGGCTTTGTAGTTTGACAGCTGGAATTTGTGAGTGACCTACTGATCTTGCTGTTTTTATTTTATTCATATGCTACAGTACATGGATTTGAATTTGAAGTGATGTTGGCCTACATGTCAGTTTCTCCATTTGTTGTTTTGGATGGGTGTTTTGTTCCTTTGTTTTTCTTTCCTTTCTAATTTTCTTCTCTGTGTGTTCCATTGTTAACAGGGATTCTCACCCAAAGTTGGGGGCTGGAAGTTTGGTAGTAGGTGTGGCCTTCATTCCAGTAGGTAGTACCTGTCCATATTTAAGGCTGAAAAGAGGTAGGAGGGGAGGGAACTTGGAGATAGTGTTGAGGTGACCCTGAGAGTGGTGAGGTCTGTGAGCAGGTGGCCTACATGGGCTTCTGGCAGATGATGTGCCCTTTCTTTGAGCAATGGGTTTTACCCAATTTTTAGGCTACAAAACAGATGAGGAGGGATGTGGGGCTGAGGAGAGTATTGGGAGGATTATTGAAAAAGTGGTGGAAGTCCACAGGCAAACAGCCTATGTACATTTCTGATGGCTGCTGTTATCTCTTGTACAGTAAGGAGGCTTTGCCAGTGTTAGCCTACCTGCTCTTTTGACTTATATGGCCTGCACTTGAGCAGAGATATCCATTGGATTTGGGGTGTGGCCATGGCTTTGGTGGTAACAGCTGTAGGGTTGGTGGGGATTGTGTCTGTGAGAATGTAGGAACTGTAGAAATTCCATGGACTAGAGGCATGCCTCCCTGTTCTTCTGGTGTGACATTCACTTGAGCAGGGGATGTCAGCCTGATTTGGGAACTGGAACACAGCAATATTCTTCTTTTTTTTCTGAATGGGAATATACCATGTGCCATTATAAGTTGAAAATAATTTGTTTCCTTATTTTATAAGATGTAACAATCAAGGAGTTGTTTTTAGTGTCAGAAGATACTTTCAACATATGAGCTGTTTGGGCTGTTACAGAATATGAGAATCATTGAACTCAGAATAAATGCACTGTAACTTTTTCATTTTTCTTTGTATTTATTCTTTTCTCATACAATGCATCCTGACTAAAGCCTCTCCTTTCTCCACTCCTTCTAGTCTTCCCCCCTTTACCAAATTCCATTCCCCTAGATCCACTGTTACATTACATGTTTGTCTATACGCTTTTAGGTTTCCTCACTCAGGAAAATAAAGAACACAAAAAACTAGACAACAACAGATCAAACAGTCAAATTATAATGGGTTATACTTCTGAACAGAATTCTCAGTAGAGGAATCTGCAGCAGCAGAGAAACATTTGAAGGAATGTTCAACATCCTTAGCCATGAGGGAAATGCATATCAAAACTACTTTGTGGTTTCATCTTATACCTGTCAGAATAGTTAGGATTCATAACACAAGTAAAAGCTAATGCTAGCAAGGACATGGAGCAAGGGGACTCACTTCTGTTGCAAGTACATAGTTCTACAGCCTCTATGAAAAATCAATATGTTATTCTCAGAAAATTGGCACTTAGCCTGCCTCAAGACTCATCCATCCCACTTTTGGATATATACCCAAATGATGTTTCCATAAGTACACTTACTCAAGTATGTTCATACTGGCTTTATTCATAATAGCCAGAAAGCACTATGTCTATGAGAGATTGTTTTGATTGATGATTAATTGTGGAAGGGTCCTCCATGTGACAATATCACTAAGAAAGATTACCTGGACTAGAAAAGGGATATGAGCATTAGACCGTGAATAGGCAAGAGAGAAAGCCAGGAAGCAATCTTTTTTTAATTAATTTATTATATTATTACTTAAAAATCACCAATCCAAATTCCCACTCTCTCCCCTCTTCCAACTCTCCTCCCTCTCCCTCCACAGATCCTCTCACCCCCCCAATCCTAAGAGAGGGTCATGCATCCTGCACTGTTGAAAGTCCAAGGCCCTCCCTACTACATCTAGGCTGGGCAAGGTTTGCATCCAAAGGGAATAGGATCCCAAGAAGCCAGTACATACAGTAAAAACAAATCCCTGTGTCACTATCAGTGGCCCCTCAGTCTGCCCCAACTGTCGACCCCCTTCAAAGGGGCTTGGTGTTCCCGTGCTCATTCACTCCCAGTCTAGTTGGAGTTGGTGAGCTTCCATTAGTTCTGGCAAACTGTCTCAGTGGATGGTCTTGAATTCCTTGCTCATACTCTCACTCCCTCCACTCTTCATCTGGATCTTGGGAGCTCAGTCCAGTGTTCCTATGTGGGTCATTGCCTCTGTTCCCATCTGTTGTTAGACAAAGGTTCTATGGTGATATGAGTCTGACTACAGGGTAAGGCCAATTCAGACACCCTCTGCTCTTTCACTTAGGGTCTTAGCAGGGGTCATCCTGGTGGGTTCTTGGGTGTTTTTCTAGAGCCGGGATTCTTGCTTACTCCATCATGGCTTCCTCAATCAAGATATCTCTTTCCTTGCTTGCATATCTGTCCTTCCTCCTCTCGGCTATCCCATTCCTTCAAGTTCTCCTCAACCCCTCCTTCTCTTCTTCCTTCAACCCCCATGCCCCCTGCTCTCAAACTTTTGTCTGATTCAAATTTCCAGGTGGGTCTATATATGTTTATCTTTGGGTTCACCTTATCACTTAGATTCTTTAAGATCATGAACTATAGTCTCAATGCCCTTTGTTTATGGCTAGAATCCATTAATGAATGAATACATACCATATCCATTATTTTGGGTCTGGTTCCCTCACTCAGGATAGTATTTTCTAATTTCATCCATTTGCATGCAAAATTCAAGATGTCATTGTTTTTCACAGCTGACTAGTAGTCTAATGTGTAGATGTGCCACACTTTGTTTATCCATTCTTCAGTTGAGGTGCATCTAGGTTGTTTCCATGTTCTGGCTATTACAAATAATGCTGCTATGAACATAGTTCAACAAATGCATTTGTAGTATGATTGAGCATCTTTTGGGTATATTCCTGAGAGTGGTATTGCTGGATCCTGAGGTAGGTTGATTCCCAGTTTTCTGAGAAACGCCACACTGATTTCCAAAGTGGTTGCACAAGTTTGCATTCCCACCAGCAATGGATGAGTGTTCCCCTTGATCAGCATCCTCTCCAGCATAGTGTTTTTGATCTTAGCCATTCTGACAGGAGTAAGATGGTATCTCATAGTTCTTTTGACTTCATTTCCCTAATAGCTAAGGAAGTTGAACATGTCCTTAAGTATCTTATGGCCATTTGAAATTCTTCTCTTGAGAATTTTTGGTTTAGTTCAGTACACTACTTTTTAATTGGGTTATTTAGAATTTTAATGTTTAATTTCTTGAGTTCTTTATATATTTTGGAGACCAGTCCTTTGTCTGATATGGGGTTGGTGAAGATTTTTTCCCATTCAGTAGCCTGCCTTTTTGTCTTATTGACTGTGTCCTTTGCTTTACACAAGCTTCTCAATTTCAGGAGGTCCCATTTATTTATTGTTGCTTTAATTGTCTGTCCTACTGGGGTTATATTTAGGAAGTAGTCTCCTATGCCCATGCATTAAAAGTTACTTCCCACCTTCTCCTCTATCAGGTTTGGTGAGGTCAGATTTATATTGAGATCTTTAATCCATTTGGACTTGACTTTTGTGCATGGTGACAGACTTGGATTTACTTTCATTCTTCTACAGGTTGACATCCAGTTATGCCAGCACCATTTGTTGAAGATGCTTTCCTTTTTTCCATTGTTTCTTTTTTGCCAAAAATCAGGTGTTCATAGGTGTGAGGATTAATATTCAGGTCTTCAATTAGATTCCACTGGTCAACATCTCTGTTTTTATGCCAATACCAAGCTGTTTTCATTANNNNCCAAGAGCATGGGAGATCTTTCCATTTTCTGGTATCCTCTTCAATTTCTTTCTTAAAAGACTTAGAGTTCTTGTCAAATAGGTCTTTAATATCCTTGTTAGCTTTACCCCAGATATTTTATGTGATTTGTAGCTATTGTGAAACATGATGTTTCTCTGACCCTTTTAGCTTCTTTATCCTTTTGTATAGGAGGGTTACTGATTTTTTTTTTAGTTGATCTTGTATCCTGCCACTTCATTGAAGGTATTTATCAGCTGTAGGAGTTCTCTGGTAGTTTTTGAGGTCACTTATATGCACTATCATATCATCTGCAAATAACAAAAGTTTGACTTCTTCCTTTCCAATTTAAATCCTCGTGATCTCCTTATGATGTCTTATTGTTATTGCTAAGACTTCAAGAACTATGTTGAAGAGAGATGACTCACCTCTAATGTCCACCAAGTATTGGTCTCCACAGAGCTTGCAGGGAAGGGCGGGTTGGGGAAGGGTGGATTGATGGCTAGGAAGCCAGCTCCCTGCTGGTGGCTAGGGATGCCGAAGGGACCTGGGGAGGGGACCCCCTGGCTTTTCTCCCACATGGAGGTTTTAGGGAGTGGGGGTCCAGGGCCAAAGGGCGACTGCTGACTCACCTTTAATGTCCACCAAGTATTGGTCCCCACAGAGCTCACAGGGTATGGTGGGTTGGAGGCCCAGGAAACAATCTTTACTCATGTCTTTTGATTTAGTTTTTAGCTTGAATTTTTATCCTAAGCCTCCCGAAATGAAGGAGTATGATCTAATGTAATCAGCCAAATAGACCCATTCACTGCCTAAGTGCTTTGGGTTAGAGAACTTAGTTACTGCAGCATAAACACAAGTATGAATAAAAAAATGGGACACATAATGTGATTTTGTTGCTAGGCAGAACCTGGGAATGTTGTCTTTTGAAAGAATGTGGAAGATAAAAATATGTTAGGTGGCAAAACCTGTAGGAAGTTGTACATAAAATTGAACTGGCTCTTTTTGTAGGACCAGTAATATGGAAATGTTAAGAATAATGGCAGAAAATGGAGATTGAGGTAATAGGATTTCAGTTCAAAAGAAACTCGCTAAAAAATTAAGCTAGTGGTCATTTGTGTTATGTTTTGGCCTGAAAATCTTATGTTGCCTATGCCTTAGAAATTTAGTAAAGCAGAATTAAAAAATAATGGACTAATTACTTAAATGGAATATTTAATCTGTTCCATGGTTTTTACTGATGACTCATTCAGGTCTACAGTGAAAAGAAAACAAGGGGAGGGTGGTGGAAGTAAATGAAAATAAAAAGGTGGTTTTAGATGGCAGTCAATTTCTGAAAAAGACAGGAATTTTCAAGGAGTTATCACCATTCTAGAGAAGGCAATTGCAAAGTAATGAAATCCTGCCAAGGTCCATTAAGGGTAAGACTCCATCCTTAACTTTCAATTTATGGAAGGAGTAAGCAAAGTGATTTCTAGTCCCAGGAAGTAACTTGATAAAACTCCTGCTGCACCTGTGGTTCAAACGTGTAACCCAATTGGGATGGTATCTATCTTAATTAAGTCAAACTTTGCAATATTACCCATCATATACAGGTACTGGAAACAAGGAAGAATCAAAAGTTAAGCTAATAGTTTCTTAGTCTGTGGTTACATT
This sequence comes from Bramus lutescens, assembly GCA_001685075.1. Classification (NCBI taxonomy): domain Eukaryota; kingdom Metazoa; phylum Chordata; class Mammalia; order Rodentia; family Cricetidae; genus Bramus; species Bramus lutescens. The sequence continues at coordinate 12,782 of LOEQ01010061.1, read as the reverse complement.
GCAGGATTGTTGCATTGAGGAGACTGTAAAAATCATTTGCATGAAGCTGTGAGGATGAAGCCTGGTGTTGTTATACACATTACTCTTTTGGGAGCATGCCACCCAGCTCTCACATAAATGACTCACACGAAGGTAAATTCCTTTTTATAAACTCATGGCCTTAGTTTCACTATTTCTAGCCAGCTTTTTGGAAACTATCTTTTCTCCTCTGGGCTTTTATCTTTATCTATTTGTATGCCTTACTTTACTAATTATTCTGTGGCTTGCTGTTTAGCTGGGTCATTGGCCCCTGGTGCCCTCTTCTTTTATTTTTCCTTCTTTTTTTTTCACTCTCTGATTTCTCTCTAATGAACGGTAAGTCTCCATTCTAAACCTTCAATTTATGGAAGGAGTAAGGAAAGTGATTTCTAGTCCCAGGAGGTAACTCCATAAAACAACTGCTGTACCTGTGGTCCAATTTATTTAATTTAATTTATTCCTCCCATTTAGTCTTTGTATCTGAAAGCCCCTCCTAATCTTTCATGCCAATCTTTGGCCATCCAGCTCTTTCTTAGGCCAATTAATTGTTTTGACAGGCAAAATATCAGAACTTCACAGAGTTAAGCAAATGCAACATAAAAGAATTCAGCACATCTTTGGATTACTGAAACAAATGTACCACAGCATAAAAAAGTAACACATCTTAAAAATACATTACACAACATTTTGCTTTTCTTGTCTAAAGAAAAATGAAATGTTTTACCTTAACGTAGTAAGACTGTATAGACAAAACTGTTTCCATGTAAGAATTACATTTTCAGTATTTGTAGTATTAAGCCACTTCTTTGTTCCAGGCTACTGAGCCCTAAAATAATCACACAGAAACTATATGATTTGCAATACTGTTTGGCCAATATTTATGGAAAACTCCTATCCTAAAATAACCCATCCCCATTAACCTGTGAGTCACGACATCACTGTGGCTTTCCGGGTAAGCCACCCCCAGCATCTGTCTCCTTGTTTCTCACAACTCAGCCTTTTTTCTCCCACCATTCAGTTTAGTTTTCCCTGCCTAGCTCTGTTATGGCCTGCTATAGCCCACAAAGCACATTTTTTATTAATCAGTGGTAATCACATCATACAGAAGGGAATTCCACATCATCTTCCCTTTTCTGTGTAACTGAAAAGGAAGGTTTAAATTTAACATAGTAAAATTACATATAACAAAAAAGGTATCAAGCAAGAATTTTTCATTACAATACTTATATCTACTTAATCTTTCATCATAATTATGTGAAACTATAACTATTCTTCCACTCCATCAAAGAATCCAGGAGGATATAATATTACCTAAGTAAACAGGGAGTACATCATAAACAACTTCAAAACTCTAGAATTGTCAGAAACATCTCACTGTCTGGACAGTCACCCAGAGTTCTTCTGTAGTGTTGGGGCATCCATATTCAGCCTACAGGCCCATAGTTTCCAGCAGACTTTTCAATGGAGCAGGAAATTTCAAAGACAGTTCTACCTATATTGGCACTTGTCAGTCACTTTCTTCTGAGTCCTACAGAATGTTTGTCAGACTCTTTTATGAAGCAGGAACCACAAAGGTTAGTCTCAGCCTTAGGCAAGTTTAGCAGTTATTTCTCTGTGGGTACTGCAAGTCCAGGCAAGCAGTTCAGGAAGAGCAGTTTCTTACCCAAATGGCTAGCAAACTCCATAAAGAGCCTCTTTGACACCCATCTTCCTCTTCAAGTCATTGGTCATATACCAAGATGATGTTTCACACTGTCATAAAAAGTATTAAACTCTTAAAACTTACATTTTAAATGTCATATTCTAAAGGTCTTTGAAAGGTTTGAGGATTATGTATCTAACTAAAATATATCTCTATATATCTAGAAAACCTAACTAACATGACTACAAGCTTGACTATTATAGATGATTCTCTATTAACATATATTTAATTATACATTAAATTTTTAAATCTGAACAAACACACTATCTTAATCAAGAGTAGATATGTATATATAATAAATATGAACCTTAAATTTGTATCAACAAACCAAGATCCATGCTAATGCAAATATCTATAGAATATCCCTCTCTAAATATAAACAATCATTTATAAGAAACATTTTGGAATATGGGTGTAGTTCTCTCCAAACTGCTTCTTGCTTTTCATTGAGTAAAGTAATTTCTCTGGGTGTTCACAGTGACCTTTTGGGGGAATCTTGGTCCTTCAAACCATACTAGACTGGAATGAATGCACAGGTTCTCATACTTTGTGGAATCAAAAGAAGAACCTCTTTTCCAAAGCAACAAATCCTTAGACCCAAATTTGGAAGTCAATATTCTTTTATGTTGGTTTATTTTAGCAGCCCATACAATGAAATGTCTCTCATTATGCAACTCTTTAATAGTCAAAAAATTAAAAAAAAACCACAATGATGCATAATCCAAACTCTCTCTGTATATTCCATCTTTACATGTCTTATTTTTATTACTCTATTACTTTTTCTACAAGTTTAATATTTATTTTATTATATTCCTTTAATCTATGACTGTAGTTTTATATTACATTTACTTTATTTTTACTCTTTTTCTCTCTTGCATGCATACATACGTTTTTAAAACTTACTGTGTCTCCTTTAGAGGTCTTTTTTTGTCTAAATCTGTCCTGTTGTGTATCTGTAATTCTTTTCTGTCCAGAAGCACTTCTTAAAATACTAAGCCAAGGCCTGACTAGTAGTAAGGCTGCTTTGCCTTTTGGCTCCACCCAGTCCAACCTGGTGGAACAGAGATCTTTTTATTGTGAACCGTTCTCACTGGCCCATTTTCAGGCACAAAGCAGATCTATGTTGCCATTAAACAAGTTGTAATACTCTGCTCACAAACTGCATTTAAATGTTTCATAACCAGCCCTTGTCAGAGTTTTATTGGAAGCATGGGTCAGAAAGCCACCCTTTCAACCATGGGTTTTTTTCCTGCTACCACTGAACCAGAAAAACCTCTTTAATGGAGCCATGGCATTAAGCCATGTTTTACTCTGTTTTTTTGTTTGCTTGTTTTTTGAAATGTCTAGAATTACTTCTCAAACTCTCTCAGGTTTTAAGTGGATTTTAGTTGGCCACATGTGTGCCAATTTGTAGCATGAGACCACTTGTTTGTTTCCAGATGTAAATATCAGTCAGAAAGTATATTATTTGCAATGCTGTTTGATGGTATGGGATAATTGTCTGTATTCTGTCAATCATGTGTTAAATAAACGCTGATTGGCCAGTAGCCAGGCAGGACATATAGGTGGGACAACCAGACAGGAAATAAAGGCAGGGCAATGAGAACAGGAATATTCTGGGAAGAAGGAAGCTCTTCCTGCAGTCTTGCCCAGATCACGGAAGAAGCAAGATATGACCTACCCTGCCGAAAATGGTACCGAACCATGTGGCTAATATAGATAAGGATAATGTATGTTACAAGAGCTAACACAAAGATTGAGCTAATGGGCCATTCAGTTTTATAACTTATGTAGACCTTTTGTGTGATTTTTCTTTGGGGCCAAATGTCTGTGGGACCTGGTGGGAGGACAGAAACCCCAACAAGCAGGCCCTCATGCTACAGTTTGGACAATAGCTTTTGCAGATTTTTTGGCTAACTCTTATATCCTATACTAACCCATCTCCATTAATCTGTATATCACCATGTGGCTTTGGCTTACCAGGTAAAATTCCATCCCCAGTGTCTGTCTCTGGCAGAACTACATGGAGTCTCATGACTCCACCTTCTTTCTCCCAGTATTCAATTTAGTTTTCCCTGCTTAGCTCTGTTCTTTCCTGCTATAGCCCTATAAAGCAGTTTCTTTATTAATCAGTGGTAATCACAGCATACAGAGGGGAATCCCACATCAAGTATTCTTTCCTTTTGTAGGTAATATATTCAGAGAAAGTAATGCATTATCTATCCTATCTTAGTGAATTCAGAGTTTTACCCCTAACTCATTTTCTATCCTAAGGAAAACTGCAACCATAACTAAGTAGTCTTCAAATTTATCAAAGACTCAGAAAGATGTGATATTATCTAAAATCAGAGACATTTGGCTGGCTGAACAATCATCCACAGTTCCTATGTAATGTTGGGGCAACCAACTTCATTCAATAGGCCCAGAATATCTGGTAACTTTTTCAGTGAAGCATGAAATTCAAAGGAATATCCTGCCTTATACTCACAAATTTCATCAGTTGCTTTCTTATGTCTCTTGCAGAAAATATGGCATATCCTTTGGTGAAGCCGGAATTATCCTGCCTTGTTTTGGCAAAGTTAGGCAATCTATTTCTCTGTGTCTTGCATTTCCTGTCTGTATAGCACATTATCAGCAGTTAAAGGCAAGAGCAGTTTCTTTGCCTAGTAGCTAGTCTTGCCACAATGAAAGCAAACTCCAATGGAGTTTTTCAATGTCTGGCACCTCTGAAGTAATAAAATGATATATTTCATAGATCTTTGAAGTGCTTGAAAACCATTTGTCTATTCAGTGTACGTATATATGAACTTGAAAACATACTTAACATTCAAAATTGATTATTATAACTGACTATATACTAGTTATATAACTGACTATAAACCTGTGATTTTTTCAATTATTTTGTGACACAGTGTCTGTATGTAGTTCTGGAGCCTCTCCTGACACTCCTGATACTCATTCTGCAGACCTGTCTGGTCTTGAACGCCCAGAGATGTATCTGCTTATGCCTTTGAAGTGCTGGGATTAGAGATGTGCATGACCGCCTTTCAGCTAACCTGTGGGGTTTTTTTTATTATCCTAAATAGTTTATTATAATAACTTTGATAAACTAGAATTTTATCTTAAATTTTTGTGAATGGCATAGGGACAATACTTTAAACCAAAGTAGAAATATAAATACACTGTGACAAAGTAGCCTTAAATTTCTATCAACCTGCTATATTCCCACAAATGATAACAAACATCCATAGTCCACCATAAAACCAAAAGCCTCCATAAAAATCTCTTGGAACTGGAGGTGGAGGGTTCTCTTGATTGTTTCCTGCCAAATGTAGGAAAAGACACCTTTAGAGGTCCCAGAGAAAATTTTGATATAATGGTAAAAAGTCTTGGGAAAACCAGCTATAATATTTATTGTTAGATTTCACAGGTCAAGTTTTTGGAGGTTGTCCCTGATCAAACCTGATCAATATTATTCCTGAAGAATTCCACAATCTTTTGCCTCCTACAGAAACCAAAGCAAAACCTCTTCTCCAAATTATTTTTAATTTCCATTTTACATATGCATTTGGCTTATTTTTCAAATTAAGGTAGCCTAAAGTATCTAGGTTGGTTCAGTTTGGCAGCCCTGTTTACAATTCCAAGTTTTTCAAAAACAGTCTCTTGCTTGTCATACATCAAAAAATTCAAAATCAGCATAATATTATACAAGATCCAGAATCCCTATTTATTTCCTATCATTACCTGCCGCCCTATTTTATATTACTTTCACTATCTCTTTAAACACTATATTATTTTTGAACTATTTCTTTCTATACCTCTTATATAAATTTTCTTGTCTTTCTTAAGCCTATGTATATTGTTAAACACACTGGAAACTTTTGGACCTCTGCCATGAGTTTTGCTGCTGGCTGCTCCCACTACTCTGGGTACGAAAGCCAAGCTTTAAGCTCACAGTCTGGTTGGAGATGTGCTTTGGGAAGTACTTTCTACCTTCCTAGCTTTAAAGGAAGCCAATGGTCGTGCTTCTGCAGACCTTTTATTTACTTAGATTTTTTTTAAGTACCTGCTGCTTAAGCATTTGCTTTAAGGCAGAAACTATTAGAGGAGACATGAAATTTTAGCCCCATGCTGTATACCAAATTATATTTAAGGTTTTATTTCTTGCTGTTTTGGGGGGCCCACAACTCGGCTCCCCAATAAATAACACAGATTTTTTTATTATTACTTAGAAATGTCTGGCCACAACTTGACTCCCCATTAAATAACAAAGATTTTTTTATTATTATTTAGACATATCTGGCCTTAGTTTAACTAGTTTCTTGGCAGTTTTTTTAAATTGTCATATCAACCTTTTGCCTCTGGAGTTCTATCTTCTTTTATTCTGTACACCTTTCTTTCTTACTTACTCCCTGACTTTCTGTGTAGCTGGCTGTCTGGCCCTTGGTATACTCTTATTTCCTTGCTTTTCCTTCGATTTCTCTTCCTACATTTTCTTTCCATTTATTCTCTTTGCCTGGCATCCCCTCCCATTCTTTACTGTCAATCTATTTGATAGTCAGCTCTTTATTGACCAATCAAGTGATTTAGGCATCAAAGTATCATGTTTTCACAAAGTTGAACAAACACAGCATAAAAATTGCAACATATCCTTACAGCATTAATACAAATGTTCCACAGCATAAACAAATACAACACATCCTAAAAGAATATTCCACAACATGTTGAATTGCATTTTGATAACATAAAATGGTGAGATACCTAAGCTATGAGACATATTCCATGGAAAGATAGCTGCATATAGGGAATAGAAGTAACCAAAGATAAAGATGTAGGAGAAGTTGCAGGTTAGGGCCATCTAAGTCCTATAAAACTAAAGCCCCACGAATCTGAGACAGAGCTACAGGACTTGATGACCTGCTGTGTTTCAGTCTTTCTTGGTCCAATCTTCCCTCACTATGTGTCCATTTCTCTTTGGGATGTGAATGGTATCCTATTCCATTGTTTGTTGGAAAGATGTCATTGTCAAGAGATTGTCTGCGGTGTCAGAGGAAACCTTGGACCTTTGAATATTGTAGGTGCTGGTGTGGACTGTGAGGATCATTGAAGTGACAAAAGCATTTTTGTCACTGATGGCCATGAGCCTAAAGTGATCTGGGTCAGAATGTAGTTGATTGAGTGAAAAACAGATAGGAAGTTGTATTTGGTCAAGTGTTTCTCCTTGGCGATTTTCTTTTGATTGGTTGTGAAACCATTAGTAGGGGGAACCTTTCTGGATGAAATTCCATATTGGGGATGTGATATGAGTCTCTATTGCTTCAATCCATCCCCTGTTCTTTGTATCTACTGTGCTGTGGCTGAAACTAATCATCCAGGTTCCTGCTTGTGCTTCCATGCCTTCTCCACCATTATAGACTGAAACACTAAATCATGAAAGGTTTAGTAGAAGTAGTTGCTATTCAGTGCTAATGCACTTTGGTAGCTTGCTTTTTAAAATTGTTTTCTTTGTATGTTTTTGAAGTGAAGGTTTGTCTATGTAGCCCTAGCTGTACTGAAAGTAGCCCTGTACACCAGGGTCGCCTCAAACTCGGATATCACCTGACTCTGGCTCCCAAGTTCTGGGATTGAAGGTGAACCAACATTCCTGGCTTTTTTGTTTTGATATTATTGGATAATTTTCTCACACATATCTTGAATTTTAAAGTTTGGCAGAGGGATTCAGTATATTTCCAAGCAGGACATTTATTCACAGCATTAATACTGTCTGAGCCTTCTGAGTTATTGGATTGCGGTTACATTACCTTTTTCCAGCTGTTGTGTTAATTTTGAAGCTTTTATTTAATATGAGTAACTGTATGCATGAACATGTGCCATGTGGTTACATGGTTCTTACAGTGATAAAAAGGTGGTCACAGAAACCCTAAATTTGAAATAATGGGTAGTTCTGATCCCCCATGTAAGCTCTGGAAAATGAGCCCAACTATAAGCAAGACCAGCAAGGACTCCTTAATATAGGGCATCTCTCCTGCCCTCTGTTGATTATTTTTGATCAACATTTGTATTGTTAAGGTTTTATTCTGCTCATTTGTAAACTATTAAACATGCACTGCCTTTTAGTAAAATTTTATTCATGTTACAGTTCTAATTGGGGCACATCAGGTTTCTGGAAAATGAATACAGAACTGGAATGATTGCATAACACTTTGTAGAAACTTCTATTGTTTCTGACTGTATGGCTGATTTTTCCATTGGAAATGGTCTTAATATGTACTTCTGACTGTCCTGGAAGAGATTGCATACACTAGGCTTGCATTCAACTCAGAGGCAGGTATATATACTCCTGTGCTTTCTGATTAAAGGTATGAGCCAATGCACCTAGTATGCCCATCTTATTTTTTGTTTTTTTAGTAGAAATTAATTGTTCATATAATTTCTCTCATGTACTCAGTGCTGTTGATCTGTTTATTTGTCTATGTTTTATAATAAATATTTCTCTTGCAAGGTGATACCCCATTCAAAGGGTAGAGAAAAGACAGAGGTGAACCTCTTAATCAGTTTCCCTTTAAAGTGACTTAGTGATTAAATTTTGTCTATGTTATGGACTATTTGTGGGGATTACCAGAACCTTGTGACTGTAGTGTCAAAGAAGTATATATGTAATATAGTCAGTGTCATGCTTTCTTTTGTACACATGTATGGGATATTTAAGAATGCAGTTACCTATGATGATGTGCATGTTGACTTCACTTGGGAAGAATGGACATTGCTGGTACCTTCCCAGAAGAATCTCTACAAAGATGTGATGCTAGAGACCTACAGGAACCTCACTATTATAGGTAAGCTGGAATGTTCCTTTACAGTTTAAAATAAGGGGACACCTATTCATTAATTATTGATGCTCTCCTGTAATTTGATTAAGAAAGAAGAATGGAATGAATAAATCAAGCAGTATTTAAGGTTCATTAAAGGTAGTAATTGAAATTTTGCACAGTTTTTAATAATAAAACATGCATTTTCTGGTATTATATTTTAGGATACAGTTGGGAAGACCATACTATTGAACAACATTGGCAACATTCTACAGGGTATGAAAGGTAACTTTCACGAGGAAGTTGATACAAGTATGCATCTGAAGAAATTTTATTGTGTCCTGGAAGTTTTTATCAAAAGCAATAGTATAAATAAGAACAGCTTAAAGTGTATCACTGATTATTAAATTCTCACAAAACTATAAGTGCAATTTCAGGTAGGTGAATTGCATGTACAAGGCATTCTTTAAGAAAGAAGTCAAGGAAACAATGCCTCAGCTGATAATCTCTATACTGCATGTCTATGAGTACAGAAAGTCATACTGTGTGAATTCAATATGGAAGTCTTTTATTTATTCTTCTTCTTTTACTTAGTATATCATATGTCACTATAAAAGCAAGTCATCTGAGCATACATATATGGAAAGGCAAAACATACTTCTCTCTCAGAACAACTAGAAGATTCATAGCAGTCCCCATGTTAATTGTACTTGTTGAGTTTGATTCATGTATACAAGTAATTGGTTTTCCAGTTTTATCATTAATATATCAGCAAATACACATTGCAGAAAACTACATCAGTACTAATACTTTATAAATACTTTTGTTTATCCTAGGTCACTTAGCAAATGTCATATCACTCACAGAATAGGAAACTATGAATGCAATAAGCATGGTAAAACTTTGAGTTTTTCTAGTTCTCATATATTTGGATTATCATGTATATAAAAAGGTTCTGTAAATATGAACCATGTAAAAAAGTATCTTACAATCAGAAGTATCCTCAAAGATGCAAAACAACCCTTAATAAAGGAGAACAACATGAGTGTATTCACAATAATAAAACCATAAGATCTAATTCTTCTTTATGATTGGATCAAATTGTAAAATTAATTCATATAGATATAAACATTCAACAGTGTATTGAATATAATAATGCTTATACATGTTCAATTATACTTACAGGCAGGAAAAAAGTAAAACTGGAGAGAAAACTTCTTTATCTACTCAGTGTCTTGAAGCCCTTGGATATGATAGTCATCTTCAAAAGCATGAAAGAACAAATCCTAAAGAGAAACCGTATGAATGTAATCAGTGTGATAAAGACTTTGTACATCACAGTCATCTTCAAATGCGTAACAGAGCACATACTGGAGAGAAACGCTATGGATGTAATGAGTGTGGTAAAGCCTTTCTATGTATCAGTGATCTTCAAAGGCATATAATAAGACATACTGGAGAGAAACCCTATGAATGTAATCAGTGTAGTAAAGCCTTTGTGTGTATCAGTGATCTTCAAAGACATATAAGAACACATACTGGAGAGAAACCCTATGAATGTAATCAGTGTGGTAAAGCCTTTGCAAGTCAGGGTTATCTTCATATTCATAAAAGAACACATACTGGAGAAAAACCCTATGAATGTTATCAGTGTGGGAAGGCCTTTGTATGTCAAAAAAGGCTCCAAATACATGAAAGAATGCATACTGGAGAAAAACCTTACGAATGTAATCAATGTGGTAAAGCTTTTGTGTGTCACAGTCATCTTCAAAGGCATAAAAGAACCCATACTGGAGAGAAACCCTATGAATGTAATGAGTGTGGTAAAGCCTTTGTATGTATCAGTGATCTTAAAAGGCATATAATAAGGCATACTGGAGAGAAACCCTTTGAATGTAATGAGTGTGGTAAAGCCTTTGTATGTATCAGTGATCTTAAAAGGCATGAAAGAACACATACTGGCGAGAAAACATATGAATGTAATCAGTGTGGTAAATCCTTTGATTGTTACACTCATTTTGAAATACATAAAAGAACCCATACTGGAGAGAAACATTATGAATGTAATAAGTGTAGTAAAGCCTTTGTATGTCACAGTAGTCTCCGAATACATGAAAGAACACATACTGGAAAAAAACCCTATGAATGTAATCAATGTGGTAAAGCTTTTGCATGTTACAGTCACCTTCAAAGGCATAAAAGAACACATACTGGAGAGAAACCATATGAATGTAATCAGTGTGGTAAATCCTTTGTATCTAACAGTGATCTTCCAAGGCATATAAGAACGCATACTGGAGAGAAACCCTATGAATGTAATGAGTGTGGTAAAGCCTTTGTATGTATCAGTGATCTTCAAAGGCATAAAAGAACACATACTGGAGAGAAACCCTATAAATGTAATCAGTGTGGTAAAGCCTTTGCAAGGCAGGGTTATCTTCACATTCATATAAGAACACATACTGGAGAGAAACCCTATGAATGTAATCAGTGTGGGAAAACCTTTGCATGTCACAGTTATCTTAAAAGGCATAAAAGATCCCATACTGGAGAGAAACCCAATGAATGTAATCAATATCATAAAGCCATTTGCCCATCACAGCACTCTTCCAAAGCTTAAAAGGACACATAACTGGAGAGAAGGACTATGCTTGTATCATTATGGTAAAGCATTTGGTCATCATAATACTCTTCAACAGCATAAAATGACACACACTGGGGAGAAATCCTATGAATTTTATCAGTGCGGTAAAGGTTTGGCATATCACAGTCAGCTTCAAGGCATAAAAGAACACATACTATGAATATATGTCTTAAAACTTTTGCTCATTGTAGAGGACTAAATTGTGAGCCTGTTTACAAGTTGATTAAAGGTCAGAGAATTGGGACTTTCCTCTAGTTCCTTCAAGGTTATTGTGATTTTACATCAAACAAATGCCCCACCAACATATAGGTCCAAGAGTTCTACTCTCAAGGATATTTTCAACAGGTGTTTCTAATTGTCAGAACTTGTACTCCAGGAATTGAGAAGTAGATCTCTTCCTACCTCAAGCAAATTCTAAGGATTCAATTAAAGTTCCAGTTCCCTTTAAGAAGATAACTTGGGATTCTACTAAGGGAGTGGTTTGCATACAGAATGGTTTGGTCTAAGGTATAAGCATGACTTGTTTTGTTCTGTCATCAGAATTTTTAACTGTGCATGTAGCTCATGTATTTCAATTAATACTAGTTCATTTCCTTGTACTATATTAATGCAGTTTTTGTCTTACTCCTACCTTTTAAGGTCAAGGGTATTTTAAGCAGTTGGAAATTAAATGCAGGTGAATTTTCAGTACTCACTGGAATTCCCTTCCAATACTACCCTATGTGTTTCTCCATTTTATTCTTTTCATTTGCATCTTCATATTAATATTATCTACTGTAGTTCTACGACTGATGCCTTTACCCTTAAGAGGTTTTTTTTTTCTCAAGGCTGGTCCCAGACATCACAGTCACCTTCAAGAGATAAATGAAAATACACTGGAAAGAAAGTATATGAATGCAATCGTTACGGTATAGCCTTTGCATGTATCACTAGTCTTTACTATCATGAGGTAAAATCATACTACAGATAAACCCTGTAAATGTAGTCAGTGTGCTAAAGTTTTGCACTTTACAAAGGAGTGAAACTTTGTGTGCAGTTAATTTGTTAAAGATTTTCATATTACAATAATCCTTGCCTATGTGAAAAAGATACTGAGGTCTTATTATAAAATACTTGTTAAAATCTTTATCCAACACAAATATAATCAGTTACAGAAGAGTATAAATTCTTCCATTCTTCGGGGCCATAGAGTCCCCCAGCTCAGACTGTTTGGGCGTTGGGACTGGGTGGTGAATTCACCCAGGCTGGAGTTCCTTTATTTCAATAGCCTGCCCTTTGTCTGCGAGGTCCCCTGCCCAGCAAGGGGCCCTGATCCATTACCAGAAGATCCATTGGAGGGGTAAGTGCATTCCTGACCTGGGCAAACACAGATATCCCTCAATTCGCTAAACATCATGCTCATTCTGCAGGGGCTTCTAACCCCGGCTACTGCTCCTAGCTTCCTACTCCATCCCAGCTTGCATTCAGGCACCTCCTCCCTTCCCTTCTTCGGGGTCATAGATCCCCCAGCTCAGCCTGTTTGGGCACTGGGACTGGGTGGTGAGTTGAACCAGGACGGAGTTCCTTTGTTTTAATAGCCTGCCAGTAGCAAGGTAGGCCTTTTGTCTGC
>LOEQ01010060.1:33540-55248 GCA_001685075.1 Bramus lutescens | reverse complement strand
TTATTGGCTAATTCTCACATCTTGGTTAACCCATTTCTAATAATCTGTGTAGCAACAGGTGGTGGCTTACCAGGAAGATTCTAACCCATGTCCATCTTGGGCCAGAGCTTCATGCAGCTGCCTGAGTCTGCTTTCTTTCCCCCAGCATTCTGCTCTGTATACTCCACCCACCTAAGGGCTGGCCTATCAAAGGGCCAAGGTAGTTTCTTTATTAACCAATGAAAGTATCACATAGTCAGATGGCCCTCCTGCATCAACAAACTGCAATATAGGTGGAACTATCTTTAAAATTTTCTGCTTCATCGAAAAGTCTGATGGATACTATTGGTCTGTAGGCTGAAGATGGATGCCCCCAAAGGTACAAAGAAATTTGGGTGACTATCCAGGCAGTGAGATGTCTCTGTCAATTCTAGAGTTTTGGAAGTTGCTTACAATGCACTTCTTGCTTCCTTAGGTAACATCATATCCTTCTGGAGTCTTTGATAAAATTGCAAAATAGATAGTAATAATATAGTTTTCCTTAGTTATGATAAAAGATAAAGATATATAAATGTTGTAATTCTTGCTTGATAACTGTTTTATGTAATTTTACTATGTTAAAATTAAAACCTCCTTTTTATTTAAACAGAAAAGGGGAGGTGATGTGGGATTCCCCTCTGTATGCTGTGAATACCATTGGTTAAAAAAGGACTGCTTTGGTACTATAGCAGGGCAGAACTTAGCTAGGCAATGAAAACTAAACTGAATGCTGGGAGAAAGGAGGCAGAGTCAGTAAGAAGCCATGTAGCCCCACTGGGACAGACAGACAATGGAAACTTTTCCCAGTAAGCCACAGTCATGTGGTGATACACAAATTACTAGAAATGGGTTAAATTAAGATGTAAGTGTTAGCCAATAAGAAGCTAGAGTTACTGGGCCAAGCAGTGATTTAAATAATATAGTTTCTGCATGATTATTTCAGAAGTCTGGGTGGCCAGGAAATGAACAAACAGCCTCCTTACAACATATACTGACCATATATTTCTTATCCCCTTTCCAACAAATAGCAGTAAGAACATCAGGTACAATGAAACACAAACAAGAAGAGGAAGATGTGTGTGTGGGTGAGTGTGTGTGTGTGTGTGTGTGTGTGTGTGTGTGTGTGGAAAGACAGTTAACACACAAACCACAGCCCTACTGGGAAGAGCATCACACTCCTCATGAAGGACAGTTCCTCTTCTTTTAAAGAGAGAGATGTCCTCTATATGGATCAGGGCTCACACTTGTATCTTCATCCTGTATCAGGAAACTAAATCATGAAGATTTTGTTTTTCCCATATTATTACTATAAATGTCAGAGTGCAGATAAAAATATCATTCTTTTTGTTTATACTTTTAATATAAGAATTTCAGACTCTACTTATAAAATCTAAAAGGTGGATTTTTAAGACATACATTTTCTGAAAACAAAGTTATAATTTAAAAAAATTTTGGTTGATTAATTGAGAATCTTTTATGAGTATCTGCACGCACATTTGTTTTTACATTGCAGTATTACTTAAGACCTAAGAGAAACAATAAATTGTTCAAACCACGTTTATCAAACAACTCTGAATATGTTCTAACATTTGAATATGTCAGATTCATGTGTAGACAAGTCTGTTTTCAAATAAAGCATGACATAAAACACAGCTTTATAATAAGTGAGACCTCTGAATTCTGTAAGCTGCCAGTACAGGCACTTTGTGATCGAAAGTAAATTCCTTATATAATTAAATTAGTTGATGTTTCACTGACAGCCTAGTACTTGGCTCATTAAGCACATATTCACGACATATCTATTGTTCTTGCCACTAGGGAGATATAGATGGATGAGATGGATGCCAGAGTTATGGCCTCTATGACATTTGAACTACAACAATGGTAACAAAAAAATGCAGTGTCGATGGGATTTGTGATGAAAAAAATAATGCAGCAATTGGTATTAGAGAAGAAATCACTTCCACAGGGAAATGGTCCTTAGGTAAAGACAAAGGCTAAATTGGATTTATATAGGGTTTGGACAAAGAGTCGGGGGACATTTAAGAAGAAACAAAAGAAAGTGTATAGTTGAAAATAAGGAAAATTTAGGGAATTCAAAGTATGATAACCTCTATTTAGGAAAAATACAAAGTTGGGGCCAATGTAAGAAGTTATAGGTCAAAATGAATATTTAGAAATATAAGAGGAGAATGTGGCTACAATGTTTCAGAAGGGTGGTATCATGGTGGATTATTACTGTTGATTACTTCAGACTGCAGTGATGATGAATACAATTTTAATAAGTAAAACTCCAGCAAGCTACTAGTCACAAGGTGTCCTGCCATAAATGCTATGTGGAGAATATATCAAAGGAAGAGAATTCATTGATTCAGAGATGAGAAGAAAACCATTTATATTTAAATGGTCGCAAGTAGTGGAGAAAAGTGGGTGGATATTAAGCATTCTTAATAGATAAAATGTTATATAACATGAGGTTGGATAGAGAAGAAGCAGGAGAGCAGTATGTGGTCTGAAGATTCAAAAAGAATATCGGAAGACTGGTGCAGAGAGTTTTTTAGTTTATTTATTTTATGTGCTTTGGTGTTTTGCCATAGGTATAAGGTACCCTGAAACTGGTATTAAACATAGTTGTGAATTGCCATGTGGGTACAGGGACTTGAACCCAGGTCCTCTGGAAGTGCAATCAGTGCTCTTAACCACTGAGTCATCTTTCCAGCCCTGAGGGAACTTTTAAAATTGTAGAATATCACTGTGACAATGAGACGTGGAAAGGGAGGAGATTCTAAAGACTGAAGGCATTTAACTTTATTAGGGAGAAACAGTTCCATCACTAGGTTAAGTGGAGAGGAATAAGGCCTTGATGGAAATAGAAGCAAGTTTATAGATTTGGCATTAAGAATTTATGTTTTTCCTAAAAAGGACCCCCATCAAGCATTTCTTCTCTGCAATTTGTAAGCAGAAGAAGTAGCATACACACAAATAAAACTGTAGGAGCTTTGGTTGGAGCTAAGAATTACTTGAATGCTTTGTGTAGGAATTTAGAGACAAGTGTCCAGGACACATTACCTTGCCAAGTGTTCAGATAACTGTTTAGACTGGAAACTAAAATCCAAAAATAAATTAGCTTTCATGAAGCAGAAGAGCATAAACCTAAATTCTCAGGCTTTTGGACATGTCACAGACTTGTTTTATGAAATATCAAGGACATGGGATCTTTCATGAGGGAGAATATGCATTGATATATTTTTTGTATGCACATACATATGGAATGAATAACTCATTTTCACCAAAATAATCTTTCAATTGGAGCAGTGATGCTGACTAACCATTTGGACATCTCATCTCACAAAAATGATTGGTGATTTTATTCTAGTTTACCTTGGGATCTCAAATAAGGGAAAGAGTTCTGATTTTTCTCAAAACCTTAATTAGCTTTACTGGCAGTTTGGGATTGATCACTATAGGACAGAATGAAAAAAAAATAACTCTCTACTCTGGGCCATTTATTCTTAGTGGTAGGGATGACTAATAAATCTAGAATGTAAAAAAAAATTGCCATTTGATAGTGACAGATCACATGTCTCTTCTTATGAGTTGAGTACTCAACCCTTGTTATTTATCATTTCTTAAAAATATAAGTAATATCATGAGAATGAGGGGATTATCTTCCATAACTCAAATTATTTCAAATTATTAATTTGGAACTTTTCTTTCTTTGAAATGTTCACATATATTGTTTTAAAGTCTGTTCAGATATTATTTTAAGCTGCCTTGTCATAAAATTGGTTATATATATATATATATATGTAGGTCCTCTGATATACTTCCTGTGGATATTAATGATAATGTGTCAAGCAATGCCTCTTATGTGGTTTATAAATTAGTGCACTATTTAATAATAAAGTTTAAATAATTTATTAAACAATTGTTATTGATGACTTATTATGTGCCAAATATTGTGCAACTTTGACTTCACAGAGAATTTTTTAAAAAAAAGATGGTCCCTGTTCTTGTGGAATTTACATTAGTGGAGGAAGTGAGCATTAACAAATAGGTACAGAACTGAATTCAGAATTGGAAGTTCAAATGACTTCCCGAGGAAAAGAAGAGCATGATAGAGAAAAATGAATTCATTTTATGCTGCTAGGATCTTTGAGGAAATCAGTGTAAAACAAAGGTTTCAGTTCTTAAGCTGTCGGTGCTGTGGGATAGTCAGTTCCTGACCACAGGCAGACATATTACACTTTGGGGAGTGTTTAAACATTTCTTTGCTTTCTATGCTTATGTATTAGTTAAATTCCTTTTCCAAACCCGCTGTTGATGGTTTTCTGTACCCTGTGGAAATGTGTTGCTCTCATTGGTTGATAAATAAAGCAGAGTTGGCCTATTGCAAGGCAGAATAGAGCCAGGTGGGAGACCCAAGCAAAAATACAGGAGAAATGTGAAGTCTGGGAAACGCCATCCATCTGCTCAAGGAACAACATGCCATCGTACTGGCAACAGCACAACCAATGCCACCACAGCCACATGGCAATACTTAGATGAATAGAAATGGGTTAATTTAAATGAAAGTGCTAGCTAGTAATAAGCTTGAGTCACTGGCCAAATATTCATAATTAATACTAAGCCTCTGAATGGCTTTTCAGGAACTGGCAGTCAGGAGAGAAACATGCGGTTACACAAGTTATCCTATGTGAAACAACACTAATTTAAATTGAGATAGAATGCATAAATAAGAATTAGACTGCAGAAGAGTATGATCCTGGGAAGAGAAATATCACAAAAGAAGTCCATGGGAAAGAGAGAAAAGTGTTTGAACAAATAAAGAAGGCCAACATTTAACACACACTGTGAAGGGAAAGCAGTGCAAGGCTGAGAGGCCAGAAACAAAGGCTGAGTATGTTTAAATAGGGTGTAGGGAGTAGTGTCAAGAAACAAAGAACTTCTCTAAGAAGAAATTGAAACCTACAAGAGACAATGTAGCAAGATCAAAGATGCAAACACCACTTTTTAAATATTTTTATCACACTGTACATTTTTCTCTGCTCCCCTTCCTTCTTCCCCTCTCCCTTATACCCATTTCCATGACCCCCATGCTTCCAATCTACTCAGGAGGTCTTGTCTTTTTCTCTCCTTCCTATGTGGATCCATGTATGTCTCTGTTAGGGTCCTCTTTGTTGTCTAGGCTGTCTGGGGTTGTGGACTGTATATAAAGAAAAACCAATCAGCACGTATCATTTTAAGCCAGCTGTTTGCTCTGAAAACAATAAACAGGAGAGAACACAAACAGAAGGGACTGACAATACCAAGGGCTATTGAAATTTTCCAGGTAGTGTTTTGAGTTAGGGTGAAGGATAATGAGAGAGTAAGACCTAGAAAATTATATTTTTGAAAGAATAAAAAATAGCAATTAGCACAAAATATTGCTCAATAAAAATGAGAAGAGTTGCTTGACTCCCCTACTCCCTGGTTTGTAAGTCACTACATTGTATTTTGTTTTAACTCCTTTTGCATGACAAAATTTGTAGTTGTTTTTAATTCTATACTTATATTAAGAGTAAAATAAATTTAAAACTCTTCTATATGATCAGCCTACAATTAGAAAGTTATATAGCCTCTGAACCACTATATTTACAACCTCACCTAATCTCTATACAAAAATTTAAAGAAACATATGAAATAGTTGAGTTCAATGGCATAAGTTACTGTTGTTCCAACCCACCCCTACATGACTATTAAATAGTATCTAAATTGGAAAGCTTTATACCAGGCATTTATGCTAAAAAGAATAAAAAGGTAAATATATTTCTAATGGATATTTTAGACTATCCATCTCAAATTTATTATTAATGAAAACTCCTGCTTTATCCAAATATACTACTCAGCTGTACCTTCTTCCTAGGCACACATACTTCTAATTGTAACACATTACATTAACCGCCTTTATAGTATATTGTATCTGTCAATATTTAATTAGCCAAAAACAAATCAGTCCCTGAATCCTAACAATAAATCCCTGTGGTAAAAAGAATTATTGATGTATTAAAATTGGAAGGGTTGAAAGGTGAGAAAAGTCACTACTAACAAGCCACCCTACAGCTTACCCTATGAAGAAAAATGGAAATACATCACATGCATACCTCATTAGAGTATCTCTGAAGTAGATGATATCAGTGAGCATGCACTTTAAACTCAACTGTATCTTACCCTGCTAAATGGAATGGTCAGAGATGGTACCTAGCATCTCTAACATACTTAACATCAGCATAAATTCTCAATTGTGCTCCTCTCAATTTCTTCCTTGCAAAATATCCTAAAAGTCATTGTAGAATCTCATCTACAACATTTCCTACTTCTATGCAATGCAAATAAATAAAATGCCTTTCTCTGCCTACTCTGCAAATGTCTCATTTCTCAACTCCTTTGGGTTCTTGCCAGACGGTATCCTGTTGAAAGTCTTCATTGCTCAAGTTCTCATTGACCCTTTTATTCGCTTTCTACCCTCCCTTCTCCCCCACTCCTATGTTCCCAATTTTGTCAGGTGGTCTTGTCTATTTCCCTGTTCCAGATGGATCTATATATGGTTTTGTTAGGGTTCAATTTGTTACTTAACTTCTCTAGGATCATGAACTATAGGATAAATATCCTTTGTTTATAGCTAGTATCCACTTAGGAGTGAGTAATACTATATTCATCTTTTTGGCTCTGGGTTACCTCACTCAGGATGGTGTTTTCTAGTTCAATCCATTTGCATCTAAATTTCAAGATGCCATTGTTTTTTTACCACTAAGTAGTGCTCTGATGTGTAAATAAGCCACATTTTCTTTATCCATTCTTCAGCTGAGGGGGATCTAGGTTGTTTGCAGGTTCTGGCTTTGACAAATAATGCTGCTATGATCATTGATGAACATATGTCTTTGTAGTATGATTGAGCATCTTTTGGGTATATGCCCAAGAGTATCCTGAAATAGGTTGATTCTCAATTTTCTGAAAAATTTCCATACTTATTTCCAAACTGGTTGCATAAATTTGCATTCCCACCAGCAATGGAGGAGTGTTTTCCTTACTCCACATCCTCCCTAGCATAAGCTATCTTTGGTGTTTTTGATCTTAGCCATTCTGACAGGTGTAAGATGATATCTCAGAGTTATTTTGATTCGCATTTCCCCGATGGCTAAGGATGTTGAACATTTCCTTAAGTGTCTTTTGGCCATTTGAGAATCTTCTGTTGAGAATTCTCTGTTTAGTTCTGTACCCCATTTTTAACTGGGCTGTTTGGATTTTGGTGTCTAATTTCTTGAGTTCTTTATATATCTTGGAGATGTATGGAGTATAGTTTCCAGCTTTAAATAAACCTATCAAGAAATCCCCCAGTATAATGTCCAAAAGCTTGCATTTAACTAGATTTCAGAAATTTGCCGCCAGGACTAGCCATCATATTTATTATTGAAAGCAGACCTAATTGCCATATAGAGCTATGGCTCGCAATTGCTGTCTGGTTCTCACAAAAGGACTGCACCCTGTCTCACTCCATTTCTAAACAATCAGTGCAGAGCTAACACACAGCCTTGCTTTCCTGTGTAGTGAATTTAGTTTGGGTTCCCTCAATATTTCTCACTCTTAATGTTCCTGGACTATGACAGGTTCCAGTTTCCAATCCACTTGCCAATGAATGATGTCATGTGACTATTCCCAGCATTTTAGCTGAGGTGGTAACTTTTGCATGTAACTTGCAAGTCAAACATCAATCCCCAATGCAAAACCCTCTAGTATTTGAGAGAGTAGCTGGTCTATCAACCTAAAACTATGAAAGTGTTATATAAACAAATACCTTTGCCAACCAATCAGTAATGGCAGCATTAATACAAAACTAAGCCATTATTGTCTTAAACCATGTTTACACAAAAGGTTATGTTATATGTACACATGTATATATCACAATACAAATTATTCTCTCTTTAGTATTTCATCGCATCTAGAGGAACACTAAAAAATTTATTTGAATGTCAAACATTTCTCCCTTCTGTTCTGTTCCATCAGTCATTTTAGTTGTGTTAATGCTTTGGAACTCTTTTCTGAGGATACTTCCTAATGTGTAATGGTTATATTGCTTTAGGCAGATATATAAGTCTATATTTTAAGAATGCATTTGGGGTGTAATTTCCCTTGATAAACACAATTCATTAATTTCTTATAATTGCCCCATATTTTCATTTCACGTGAATACACTGTTTTTCAGTTCTAATTACTATGTACATATAGTCCTGATTTCCTATTGATAGACAGGCTATGTCTGATTTTGCACCACTTTAATAAAAGAACATCTTTGTACACTGCTCTTCATATAGACATGGGGTGCAGGATGTCTAGGCTTACATTCTCAGTTTTTAAAGATAATACTAAATTCTCTCCCAATGTAACTGGAACATTTCACATAGCAACCATTTAAGTTAAACTTATTCCTGTGTTTATTGTTTTGATTATATTGTAGATAAGATATAATATGTTCTTTACCTAAGACAAATATTTGAATGATGAATTGTGTTCAGGTGATTATGATCTGCCATTGTTACAAATATTGCAAAACAAAAATAAATGGAACTCAATTTGGAATCTTCACTACATATACAGAATAATTTTGATTCTTTGCACAATAATATACTAGATAAAACTGAGCTAATATTTTCATTGATTGTAGCCACTTATAAAAATGAGTATTTTAATATGGTATAATTTTCTTCTCTTATGGTCACCATCTTCAAACTGAACAGTCACTAATGCCACTAATTCAATGAGTGATTTTGTAGAGTATTTGATACAGCATTATATATCATTCTGATTAATTATTTCTCATTCTCTCTCCCCTCTCTTCCTCTGTCTCAAAGATTATCTTGGCAAATGCAAGAGGGATTTAGGAAATTACAAATTAAGGAGGGCCAAGGCTAGCAAGGTAGCTCAGTAGATGAAAATCTACACAGACCTGGTAAACAGAGTTCAATCTTCAGACGTCATATAGAAGAGAAAGGGGAGGATCAATTCCATAAAGATTTCCTCTGAACTTCACGAATATTCTATATAAAGTATGCACACACATATATCCCCTTAAAAAGGAATGTGTGCCTGTATATTAAAGAATGTACACAACATAATAATGACAATAGTCATAATTAGTAACACTGAAAAGAAAGGCTACCTAGGACTAATCTATGTTTCCTTAGCTGAAAGTGAAAAGTTCTTTGTAGTTAAAGATGGATTTAGAATATTTTAAAACATATACAAAATCTTCAGATTATATTTTTAAAAAATTAAAAAATGAACATTTAATTCAGGAGGTAAAAATGGAACCATAAGAATATACTTCAAGACCCAGAAATACCACTGTTGGGTATACACCCAAAGGATGCTCAATCATACCACAAAAGGCATGTGATCAATTGTGTTCAAAGCAGCATCATTTGTCATGACTAGAACCTAAAAACAACCTAAATGTCTTTGACTGAAGAATGGATAAAGAAGATGTGGTACATTTACACAATGGAGTACTAAACAGCAGAAAAAATAATGACATTTTGAAATATGCAGGCAAATGGATGGTTCTAGAAAATATAAATTTGAATGAGGTAACTTAGACCCAAAAGGACAAATATAATAGGAACTCACTCATAAGTGTCTTTTAGACATAAATCAAAGAAAAATAGCCTACAATTCACAACACCAGAGAACCTAGACAACAATGAGGTCCCTAAGAGAGACATATATGGATCTAATCTACATGGAAGTAGAAAAAGACAAGTTCTTCTGAGAAAATTGTGAGTGTGAGGATAATAGGAGAGGGTAGAATGGGAGGGGAAAGAAATGAGAGTGGAGAAAAATATATAGCTCAATAAAAACAAAAAAATGAAACCTCATTTAGATAAAAATTCTCTAATAATAAGCTCAAATGAGAATTAAGAGAAAACAGAAATAAGAGAGAAAAACAAAAGCAACATCTAGGAAGCAGTAAGATGATGGATTCCTACTCAAAGTAGTCACTTTAAA
This sequence comes from Bramus lutescens, assembly GCA_001685075.1. Lineage (NCBI taxonomy): Eukaryota > Metazoa > Chordata > Mammalia > Rodentia > Cricetidae > Bramus > Bramus lutescens. The sequence continues at coordinate 45,189 of LOEQ01010060.1, read as the reverse complement.
TACATGTAGTCCAAGGACATGTTGCTAAAAGAGAGTGTGAGATATTTGGAAGGAGCTCATCAGCCAGGGGAGAGTGGACAACATGATGAAAAGGGAGGTCAATGTGGAGCATATACATGTATGGAAATGCTATAATAAAATCCATGTTTTTTCACAGTTAGTACAAACAAATTTTAAAATGCAAGAACAAGGGCTGGGCTGGGTGATAGAATGCTTGTTTTGAATGTATAGTACTATAAAATGAATTTAGGAAGAAAAATTAAAGGAAAGAAATGGAAAATAAAATGTGCTGTCATTATTTTATCAAAATACCTCATTTGCAATTGTGTTGATTATTCCAAAATGGAATTTCTATTAGAATTTCTCTATAATTATAAATTGAGGAGAATCAATGTTTTTAGACTATCTATCCAAGTGCTTTTATAAAAGGCAGGCTATAGTTTATTTATTAACACCCTTTGTTTTTTCTAATAACATTGTCAGTAGACTATGTTAACTCACAAATTATAAAACTTCAATGAGGAGGAGAAAAGTAAAATTAGATAAGATATAAACAAAAAGAAAAATGTGTGAGATATAACTTGATGTTCTCAATGTAAAACACACTTTCAACTGCTTCTACACTCTGTATGCAGGAAACTAGAATCTGACCTTCACCCTAAGACACAAATTCCTAGAGTGGGAAATACACTAATGTCAAAAAGTTCTGAAAGTGGAGCTCAAGTTTCATCTATGCTGGACTAAAGAGATCACTCAACTTGATAAACATCTTCAGTAACATTTTTAGCTCTGGCAATAGGCCCTAATTGTGTATGCTAGTACCTATTCACACAAATGCATAGCATCAAAATCCAGTTCACCCAAAGGATTACCCTTTAGAACCAATACTATATTAGCTGCAGGAGAACTCAGTATGGGAGAGGTTTTTGATACCTCTGAGATAAGTGTTATTTGACTGCAACTCATTTGCCATGTCTAATTAGCTCTTGGCTCCAATAGAATCAAATCTGAAAAATCTTTAAAAATCTGTAAACAGTAGCTGAGACAATTTGCTAATATCTACAGGGCTCAGAACTGAGTAGCTATCAATCCATTAGCCACCATTTACCTCTTAAGAGGAATGAGTATAAGCAGTTCCTTAAAACCCTCTTATATAATTAGTTTTGAAAGAGATATAAATTTATGAACTCAAGAAACAAGGTAAGCTCTAAATAAGATATTTCAAAGAAAATTGTATTGAGTGTTTTGTAGTTGAAATGCTAAAAATGCAAGATAAAAGACTTGGATTGTTTTAAGGGAGATAGGGAAAGGAAACAAAAACACTTTTGATAAATATAATTAGAAATAAAGTGGCTTCATAAATCTTCAATAATAGAAATGCAAAAGAAAGTTATTCAGGCTGGAAGAAATGATATCAGAAGAGAGTACATATCTTTTATGGAATAATAAAATTAATTTTTCATGACTCATAATCCTCAACATATAGTCAATTCATTTATGGAAAAAGTATCTGTAAATCTGTAATTTTCCTTAGCACTGGTGTTCTTGAGCACACATAACACATGTGTATTAGCACACACACACATATTTCACACACACACATGTTTGATCTTAGGGAATGCCCACTTAACAGAGTAATAGCAGTAGTTTCTCACCTATGACTTGTCTAGCCATATCTCTTGGTCCAATAATAGTGCCATGTTTGGGCTTCATCTTGAGAAACAGAACTTGAGTCCAATCAGAAAACATTTGGTAACTCTCATGATGCTCTTTAGTTCCAAGTATTCTCAAATTACATGTCTGACAAAGAAAATGTGTCTAGAACTCATATGAAGAACTTTCAATATGTAAGAAAAAGAACACCCAATAAATATTGACAAATTAGCAAATATTCAACCAAAGAAATTTTTGTGTTGGCAAGTAGACATATGAAATGATGCCTAAATCATGTGAAGAAAGAAATGCAGAGTGAAGAAGGCAAAACTCCACTGACCACTGAGGAGGATAACCAAACCATAAACAACAGTGGAAACTACCTGGCTATGGCAATCATGACAAGGATAAAGAGGAACAAGCAGGGCTGTCACATTCTGGACTGAAAAGAACAGCATTAATGAAAATGTCTTGGTGGGTTCATGTAAAGTTAACTGTACAGTTTGAACTTACTCATAATGCTTACTCAAAGTTACCTGGTAGTGAAATATCTTTGCCCAAACAGAAACTTTTAATAAACATGATTATATAATTTTATTTGTTAAGACTTAGGAACATCAAAACTCCTTTGTAGGCAGAAGAGTCAAACTCACTTGAAAGAATTACTCAAGTATAAAATCGCAGGTCTGGGGAATGTAACTCAGCTTCTATATTGTATGTAAAGCCCTGATTTTGATATGTAACATCACATAATACTACTAATAATACTAGCATTTATGATAAATGTACACACTACTGATATCACAATAACATGCATGTATTTTAAATACAGCATACTATATAAAAGAAAAGCATGCCAGTGTATGATTCCTTGTATTTGGCATTCCAGAAAATATAACAAAAGCAAAATTGTACACTATAAGCATGTCAATACAAGCAGTTCAGACTATCAAGTAGCAGCCCAGGATAATTATTTGAGTGGCAGTGTGGACTGATGAAATTATTCTGTATCTTGATTATGCTTGTGATTATGTGACTCTACACATTCGCCAACCTTCCTAGATTCATAAGGCATAAAAACTGATTTCTAACTGCATGTAAATTGAGGATACATTTTTAATTTAAAATACTACTCAGGCTGTCAGTGTCTCAATGCAGGTTACTCTGTAGCATTTCTTTTCTAAAGATGATGGAAATTTTATTGTCTTTAACCTTCATTATTCCAACATCTCATTTTATCAAAGAAATGCAATAGAATTGCTGTCTTCTTATTACAAGGACTTGAGTGTATTTGAGAATGCTGGTAAAATGTCTATCAAAGGATAGAAGAAAGAACAACGTTGTTTGCTCCTGGATAAATTGTTGCTGCTACATGTGTGGTTGTTCTCTGAGCAGGGGATTTCTATCTTGGTCAAGGGATCTCTATCGTGGTAGTTTTCAGAATAGAGCTGTCTGCTAGAAAGAATCAATGAAGTTACCAGTTGATTAATGAGTCAGAACACATGAAATGCCACTACCTTTATGAATAGTGGGAAATATAGAACCCAATAATAAACTGAGCAAAACACACATATTCTGTGACTCTTTCTATCTAGCCCTCACTCATCAGTCTTGGAATTCTAGTTACATCTATGAAGGCTCAAAAAGAGTGTATGTGTCTCAATAACTAATATTCTGTTTTGTTTTAGTGGGCACTGGGGTGACAACCTTTGGAGATCAGATTAATCCAATACTATAAACCACATCTAAAATTAATGTTGGTCTTTAATTTTCATATTTGTTTTCTTTATCTTCTTTTCCTTTTCTTTCCCTTTTCTTTTTCTACACAATAGAAGGAAATAAAATGTTTCACTCTAGGTCTCTAGTAGATTTTGTTCATTCCTCTTAAAAGCCAACAAGGTTAGTGGAACTAGGGTCTTAACAGTTTGACAGCTATTCCTAAAACTCATTAGTTAAATAGAAAATCATCTAAATAGGTATATGCAAAACATACCTTCTTTCTTTTGATTAATTTTTACTTTTCAATCCCTGCTTTCCTTCTTCTTAGATACACTATTTATAATGTTGCTGTGACCACAGAAACAGTCTGGACAAAAGAATTGATTCAGTCAGACATGGAGGCCTAGTCCCATAAGTCCAACCCCAGAGAGGCAGAGACAGGAGAATCAGAATCACTGTAAGTTTATGACAAATATTGCTCTACTGTGAAGCCATCCCCAAAAAGAAAAAAAAAACAAGCAAACAGCAAACAAAAAGTAATGATTGAGTAACAATTTATACAGAGCCATTGTTTGAATATATTTATAGTGGATTATATCTATACCTGTTATATTACTCTGCTAATTTATTCCTTTTCATTCAAATAGGCACTTAATTTTCATAAAGCAATACAATTCACAAGAAACTTAATAAAGCATGTCATAATCTACTCTATTGGGGGTGTGGTGTGGCTTCTAAGTCTATTAAAACTCAAGCTGATGTTAGCACTCAGAGTCCAGAGATGAGGGCACAGAGCAGGATCAGGCAGGAGATGATGACACAGGGCTGAAAGGAAGGTTAATCTGTGAAAATTGCAGAAACACGTACTGGGATATCTGAGGACCGAGTCCTACAGGAGCTTCAAGCCTTCCTTGTTTTCTTCTCTTTCTGGTGTTTTTTTTTTTAATCACTATCCTTTATCTTAGTTACTATTTCTTTCCCTCACTATCTCAATATTATCCACATCCTGATGTAGCTCAATTTTCAAAATTTATCAAGGGTTAGATCTTAAGATATATCTGTTTTTATAACCTAAAAGGTGCTAAATTAATGGACAACTGCTCTGTCTTTATCTAGAATGGAAAGTTTCTTGACATACAAACTTGGGTACAAATACATATATCCCAGAAAAATAATAAAAATTATATGTATTGTAGGAAGTCTTACAGCCAGTGCTTACTTTATTATTTATGCCAACGTAGAGCATGCGAGTCCCCCTCTTTTCTGGCTGTGGGACAGCAGAGGATTCTGATTTGTTAGTCTACCCCTAAATAAATAACAATCTATTTCTCAATTCTGAGGTAGTGTGGGATTTCTTTTAAGCATCCTTCTTCATTCTGGTGTCCACATGGATTCAGACTCCACATCTACTAGGTGAATGGCCAATGGCCTAGCCAGTCTACAGCCCAGACAGTCTCCCAACCCTGCCCGCTTGGCTTGCTTTTACCTAAGCAGTTTTTATTAAAACCCCTGCCAGAGCAGAGCTTATTGCATGTGGCAACTTGGAAATTTCCCAAGTACATGCATGACTGCCGCATTCCCTGGTGCAGTTTCCTAGCACAGTTCCCTGGGCTCCCTGGTGGGGTTCACCACAGTTCCTTGTCTCACTGTGACTTGTGCAGCTTCTGGTTTCTGCTCCCTGCCCACGAGTTCTGGGTTTCTTACTTCATGTATGGTATTGATTTAATTGCTTTTAAGTTGTAAAGCAAAGCATATTCCTCAGTATTTAACCACTACCAAGGTGGGGAACTAAATCGGCTCAGGACCATTCCTGTCACCACTGGTTGCATTGCTTCTTGTTGCAACTCTGCAACCACAACATCTGCTGTACAATGAAGATTACAGTTTATGAGATCACATAACAGGTAACTGATAAATCAATATAGCAGATTACATTAATATTGAAACTTTTAGTAACTTTTTTGGTTATACTATGGATTGTATTTTGCTAAGCTTATATGGTTATGGTGATACTTCAAATTATTGAGTATTGGGACTCAATATTTTTCATTTTAAGTTATTTATTTTTTCATATTAAGTTATATTAAGTTATTTTAGGTTATGGTGATACTTCAAACTATTGAGTATTGGGACTCAATTTTTTTCATATTAAGAAAGAATGTGGCACTTGTAGGAATGATACAGTCTTTACAGATTAATAATGTACAGCTAGTTGACAAGATTAATACCATCAAAAATCAAAAGTTACATGAAAATATTAATACTATTAAAAAGGATAACATTAATTTGACAGACAAAATTGAATCCATATCTAAGGGTACTAAGAAGTTATCTGAAAGAATTCATACTATTGAATTTGACAATCGAAAATTGTTAAAAAGTTATAATAAATTAACAGATAGAATATTTCACCAGGTTGGCAGTCTGCATACTATTGAAGTAATGTCCAAGAATGAGATGTTATCTTTAAAGGAGAAAGTTCAGAACTTGGAATCATATGTGCAGAATGAGGACAAGAGGCTAGGTACATCAATAAAATCACTAGAAGTATATACAGGCCAGGAGATTCAGGATTTACAAAAGATGATCGTAAAAGGATTTGAAATAATTAAGGAAATTATTGAAGCTGATGAACAAGGAAACAAACCACAAGGACAGAATTCAACATTGCTGTCAGAGATGACTTACTCGGGGATTTAGTTTCCTACCCTGTAAACTACTCTGACAAAGCATCAAATTCTAAAGGCCCCAAGGATCCAAAAAGGCAGAGGGATACCTATAGGAATGAATGACCTAAAAGAAATTAAGCAAGCTGTTGTGACTTATGGCTTGCCTTCCAAATTTGTTAGGGAGATGATAAGATGATAAAGACATGGTCTTCAATCATCAAAGCAATGCCACATGACTGGTTTCAGTTAATTTTAGCAGTACTGAATAATGGGCCTCAATTAAAGATAAGAATTTATTTCGTAGAAGAGACAAAAATTTTGGAATGACAGGGAAAAGCAAAAGGCCTTGAGATTTCTCAATATCAGATTCTTGGTGAAGGCAGTTATGCTGACCCTCAGGTTCAATCTCTTTACAATGAACAAATCTTGTCCCTATCCCACAAAGTAGCCTTAAATGCTTGAGACAAAATTCAAGAACCACAAAAATGAATTGAATCATATATCAGGGTTAAACAAGGCCAGAGAGAATCCTTTGCTGACTTTTTTTTATAAAGATTAACTAAGGCTGTACAAATAGGAGTAACAGACCCAGATGCTAGATGAGTACTTATTGAATCTCTGGCTTTCAAAAATGACAACATAGAATGCAAAAGATACTTCGGACTTTAAAGGTTAGATCAGCACCTATGGATGAATGGATCCTGCATACAATTAACATTGAGACATTTGACTATAATACTGAATCTTGGGTTGGAGAAGCAATATCCAAAGGAATGAGGAGACATCAAAATACCAACTGTTTTAGTTGTGGTAGAATAGGACATCTGATAAAGGATTGTAGACAAGAAATTCTCCTCTGGGAATGGCAAGAACAGGAGGAGTCAGCCTTCAGGTATTACGTAGAAAGTGTGGCAAAGGCAAACATTAGACCAATAAATGCAGATCCACAAATGAGAGACAGGGCAACCTGATACCATTGGGAAACTACTTGAGGGGCCTCTCACAGGCCACCAAGCCAAAAGTGGCATATCATTCCCAGTAACTATGGAGGACATGTCTCACCAGGAAAATTAAAAAGTCCAGAGCCTTCTGTAAAAGAGCATACTGTTCTAGATGAGGGCATAAACATGGAGGATAAATCAAAAATTCCAATATCAAATAGGAAACGTATATTCTGGCAGACTTCTATAAATGATTAAAGATCAAAGCTAAGAGTGTGTATAAATGGCATTGTAATTGTGGATTTGATAGACACAGGTGCAGATGGGAGTATAATTATTCTAAAATCTTGGCATCAAAATTGGCCTCTTCAAGAGGCACTTGTTCTATTACTAGGAATTGGAACCATATCTCAAGTTAAACAAAGCACGAGATGGCTTGACTGTATAGGGCCAGAAAGTCAAAGATGGAAGCTGAGGCCATATGTGCCTAATATTACAGTAAATTTATGGGATTGTGACCTGCTACAGCAATGGAATACCTAGATTAACATTGCTGTGGTCCCAGGAACTCATAATTCTGGGAAGGATATAATAAGGTACTATACACAAAGGTCACTAATCATTCAGGTTGTACAGGAACAAAAAGCAAACCTTTAGATATACCAATAGCCTTACCTTTAAAATGGTTAACTGAGAAACCAATATGGGTTAAGCAGCAGCCTCTAGTTGAAGATAAGATGCAGGCTTTAGAAAAGCTGGTACAGGAGCAACTAGATACTCACCATATTGAAGAATCAACCAGTCCTTGAAATTCTCCTGTGTTTGTTGTAAAAAAGAAATCTGGTAAATGGAGAATGATGACAGATATAAGAGTTGTAAATAAGGTAATTCAACCTCTGGGTTCTCTATAATCTGGAATTTCTCTGCTTTCTCTATTACCAAAAGGATGCCCTCTTATAGTTATTGATTTAAAAGATTGTTTCTTTACCATACCTTTACAAGAAAAGGATAGAGAAAAAATTTCCCTCACAGTGCCTACTTACAATAATTGTCAACCTACTAGGCGATATCAATGGACTATCCTCCCACAAGGAATGCTCAATAGCCTCACTCTGAGCCAATACTTTGTAAGTCAGCCATTGGAAATAATATTTAAGCAATTTCCTAAGTCTATAATCTACATTATATTATTACATGGATGACATTTTGCTATCTGATTCAAACATAGATACTTTAGAAAAGATGTTTGAATAAGTAACGAAAGTTTTGCCAAAATGGGATTACAAATTGCTCCTGAAAAAATACAGAGAGGAGATTCTGTCAATCACCTAGGTTAAAAAATAGTTTGCAGAAAATTAGAACACAAAAGGCACAAATTTGGAAAGACTGGTTGCAGACTCTCAATGACTTTCAAAAATTATTAGGAGACATTTCCAGTCTACAACCAGCTGTTGGGTTGACACCTGATCTAATAATTCATTAAAAAATGTAGATGGTGATAAAGACTTGAATAGTCCCAGAGAATTAAGCAGAAGATGAATTGACAATTGTTGAGGAGAAATTGCAGGAGGCACATGAGGATAGGGTGAGTCCAAATCCTATTTGTATTCTAGTCATACTGCCTTCCTGAATTTCTCCTAAAGGAATTTTAATACAGAGGGATGGTATTATCTTAGAATGGATCTTTTACCACATAAACAAAGTAAAAATCAAAAACTTATGTGGAAAAAGTCTCTGAATTAATTGTAAAAGGTAAATTGAGACTTCATCAATTAGCAGGTATTATAATGCAGAGATTATAGTGCCTTTTACTGCTGATTAAATAAGAAAGTTATGGGAAGACAATGAACCATGGCAAAAAGCTTGTGCTAATATTCTGGGAGATATTAATAGCAATTATCCCAAAAGTGATAGACTTAACCTTATAAAGAGAACTTCTTGGATTCTTCCCCAAATTGTACATGATACTCCAATAACTAGAACCCTGTACATTTTATACTGATTCAAATAAATCATGGAAGGCAGGTTACAAATCAGAAGAATTAAGTAAGGCAGAACAAAGCCCTAATAATTCTGTGAGGAAGGCAGAATTATATGCTATTCTCATGGTGCTAAGGGATTTTAAAGAACCTCTTACTATAGTTACTGATTCACAATATGCAGAAAGAGTGGTCTTGCATATTAAAACTACTAAGTTGATACCAGATGATACAGAATTGATTTCATTATTTATCCAGTGCAAGACATAATCAGGAATAGGTTTTGTCTTATATACCTAACACACATTCAATCTTATACAAGTCTGCCAGGTCCTCTAGCACAAGGTAATGCAGAAATTTATCAATTATTAATTGGAGGCATGTAGCAGGCCTCAGAATTTTATTTAAAAAATCATGTCAATACCAAAGGTTTAAAGAAAGAGCTTCCTATTACATGACAACAAGCTAAAGAAATTATAAAGAAATGTCCTGCTTATTCTTTATATAACCAAACACTGCTCCCTACAGAGACTAACCCAAAGGGTACTCAAACGAATGAAATATGGTAGATGGATGTGTTCCACTTTGCAGAATTTGGAAAATTAAAATGTGTACACCTTACCATTGACACTTATTCAGGTTTTTAGTGGGCAACTGCTTTAAGCACAGAAAAGGCTGATTCAGTAATCACACATTTCTTAGAAGTTATGGCCATCATGTGTATACCTGCACAAATAAAAACAGATAATGGTCCAGCCTATGTTTCTAGACAAATAAAACAGTTTTTTGCTTATTATAATATTAAGCATATTTCAGTTATAGCACAGTCCTCCAGGTAAGGCAGTTATAGAAAAATCAAATTGAACTTTAAAGGATATGTTAAACACACAGGAAGAGGTGGAAAATGCCCCCAGAAATAGATTATATAATGTTTTATTAACCTTGAGTATGCTTAACACTAATGAGAAAGGGACAACAGCAGCAGAGAGACTTTGTATAATAGAAAAGTCTTCTGAGTTAAATTAACCAGTTTATTTCAAGGATGTAGTGACCTCACAACGGAAACCAGGAGATGTGCAGCATTGGGGAAGGGGTTTTTGTCTTGTTTCCACAGGAGAAGAAAAACTATGGATACCATCAAAATTAATGAAGATTTGGTTTGAAATGAACAAACTTCTTGAAAAAGAGAAATGACAGCTCATCCACAATGGTGACAATCATGCAGATGGTAAGGAAACCTCAAAAGTGTTTGTACAGGGTTCTGTTCTTCTCTTTGCAGGAAAATACTCATCTTCAAAAATCTGAGAGACCCTGGATATTTGGATGCTGACAGAAGGAAAATTAACTATCCACTAAGGATCATTGGAAAAAATGAATCAGATTTATGAGATCAGGTAAGTGATACACATACATTTAAACATGTGTGTGTGCATGTGTGTGTGTGTGATTATATGAATATTCATACAGAGACCTGGCTTTGGAGTTGGATACTTGTCCTGTCTCTCTCTAAATCCGAGTGTGTTGTTAAAATAAAAATTCAGAGCTTCTGTCACATGTCAGGAGCCATGAAATGGAACAGAAAAAAAAGAATTTAGAAAAAAATATTCACTTTTGTTCATATCTATTTTTGTCTCTATTGTACCTTTCATAGAATATATGTCTGTATATGTCTATATAAATAATGTTTAAGTTTTCCACAATGAACAAGTAATTTTCCTGCAGTAATCTTTGAAGTTTCCAGGAAGAAGATGGGGTCCCCAACAACTCCACCGGGTTGATATGCTGTCATGATACTGATGGTGCTGCCATAAGTCCTCTTTTGGTACCAGATACCCAAGATGATTCCAACTTGGTTAGCTGAAATGGTGCACTTTTTACAACATTCTGGCTAGACATTCAAGTAGGAAGCTCATAAAAACCCTACCAAATTCTCAGAGACTATTTGCAATTATATCAGACAGTAATGTTGGAACATAACCGTCATTTTACTTCCACAGGATACCATAGAAAGAACATCACCCCCATGACAGCTAGAAGTAATTATAGAAGATGACGTAAGTTTGTCCTAAGGGTTAGAGACATCATTTAGGGGTTGGTTGGGTGTTGGTGGGGAAATTTTATAGGCTCAGGGATCTTTTTAAAAAATAGGAAAATAGAATGGGATAATAGATTAGTGTGAGCTTACTTACACTAATAATAATAGTGAGCAATAGAGTGAATACTTGTGAGCTATTGTTTATAGTCAATTTACATTGGTATAGATCTTGTGTATTGATACAAACTTAAATTATAATGAATATATTCCTATTTTGTCCACCATATTTGTATACCTAGGCAAAGTTATTTTGTCATATTGTATGCAAGCATGCTTCTACCTCTGCTTAAAACATTTTTGTATATTGATACAATTTTAGTGCATACTTATCATATTACAATGTACATTTCTACCTCTGATCAAGACACTTATACATTGTTTACATTTTGAGGTCATTGTCATCACTTGTTGCACAGTTGTTTATTGTATAATATTCTAATATAAAGTTTTGGTCTTTGAGTTATATAGGCATTATTAATTATAGGTCAATACTCATCTGTTTGTCATACTTATAGTTAGACTAATCAGGTTCTTTACATACATAGAGATTGTATTCTGCATAGGTAGGTAATCTTCAACCACTTCAAAGAGCT
>LOEQ01010059.1:51766-66202 GCA_001685075.1 Bramus lutescens | reverse complement strand
GATGGGACCAGTTGAGGCAACCTCTCCTCAGCTGCTCAAGGAAAAAGCTGGGGATGTCTCCCTGGACACCCGGGATCACCTACAGAGTCAAGACTCTTGCCAATCACTTCTTTTTTATTTTTTATTTTTATTGAGCTGTACATTTTTCTCTGCTCCCATCCCTACCTCTCCCCTCCCCTTCAACCCTCTCCCAAAGGCTCCAGGCTCCCAATTTACTCAGGAGGTCTTGTCTTTTTCTACTTACCACTGTTTGATTAGATCTATGTATGTCTCTCTTAGGGTTCTCATTGTTGTCTAGGTTGTCTGGGATTGTGTTTGTAGGCTGGTTTTCTTTGCTTTATGTTTAAAAAAACCACTTATGAGTATGTACATGTAATAATTGTCTTTCTGTGCCTGGATTACCTCACTCAAAATGATGCTTTCTAGCTCCATCCATTTGCCTACAAAGTTCAAGATGTCTTTTTTTTTTTTNNNTAGCTGTCTGGTACTCCATTGTGTAGCTGTACCACATTTTTCTTATCCATTCTTCAGATGAAAGACATTTCCAGTTTCTGGCTATGACAAACAATGCTGCTATGAACATAGTTGAGCACATNNGAACATAGTTGAGCACATGTCCTTGTGGCATGATTGAGCAGCCTTTGGATATATGCCCCAAAATGGTATTACTGGGTCTTGAAGAAGGTTGTTTCCTAATTTTCTGAGAAATCGCCACACTGATGTCCAAAGGGGCTGTACCAGCTTACATTCCCACCAGTTCTTTTTCTCTTACAAATTTTTATGTCATCTAACATGATTCAAATAACACCTAAAAGGTTTATTTTGTGGTTGTTACTGAATAACTTTCAAATCTAAAAAATATATTTTCATAATTAATTATTTGATGGAGAAAAGCATATTTTCCCATATTTTTCATATGCCAATTGAGTCACTGTATTTCTTGGAGAAGCGGCCATTCTTAAAATTTGTTTATTTAGGTTCAAGCTTATCCCTTAGCAGTTCGAATTGTCACCTGTTGTTTCAAATCAGTTGTTTCAAAAGTCTTCAGTTACATTGCACAGGACAATGCCTAAAGCAATTCCAGTGATCATCTCAGGAGGCCTTTCTGATGCCCACTGCACTTTAGTGTGTTCCCTTTCTTCAAGTGATTGCAACAGCAATTTCTGTCAAAACCAACCCCTTCCTAGTTCTGTGGGCTAAGATGTTTCTACCACCACTCCAGAAGCAGAGCTGACAAATCAGAAGTTAGGAACATTTATACTGACTCTGCAACAATAAAATCTAAATTTAGCCACAAATCTACTTTTGCAGAGTGTACTTTCTCTTGAGTGAAGATGTTTACCTATAGACCCTCCCTTTTCCCTAGAAATGAATCTTTGCCTCTAGTCTCCCTGTCCACAGCCTGTTCTCAGCCTAGTAAACTCTTGGTTTACTCACATACCTCATACAGGATGAACAGTAATCACAGAAACATAATACGGTTTTGTGAAATTCCATAAGCCACTTACTTTGGGAAGGATTTTTTTTTTTTTTGCTACAAACAAATAGAACTTTCTAGTCTCTCCCACTGAGTAATCAAGTTTTAATCAAGGCTCCATGACAGTAGCTTTCCTTGCCAATGTGTCAGGACTCTGCTTTATGGTCACATTCTTGGCACATTTCACATTCTCTTTTAGGTTTATTTCTTTTTTCCCCCTTTACTCCAGAGAATGGCATGATAGTCTTGAGTACTCTGTGGCTGTGAATCACTTCTGTAGGGAACATGGCAGTCAGCACACTGGTCTTCACCAAGATTTAATTTACAAGACTTCTTTGCATAAACTATTAGATTTTCCCTCAGTCTTTACCTTATTGCGTTCCAGGAACTGTTTAGGATCACATTATTTGGTGTGGCAAAGCTTAGGGCCCTGTCCTGTCAGTTTGTGCTTAATTTTTCAAAACCGTTTGCTTATTTATTGTGTGCATGCAGATGTGTGGAAGAGTGGAAGTCGGAGAGCAAAGGAAGGGAAATCACTTTTCTCCTCCAAACATGTGCTTCCCACCCAGCTGGTCTGGCTAGGCAGCAGGTAATTTTATTTGCTGGGCCATCTTGTTAGTCTCAAGTTTTGCTCTAAAACAAAATTTCAAATGTTTCAAATAAATACCTTTTCCCTGTCTCCATTCCACATCGCAATATATTCTTCTTTCTTCCTGAAAAATTCTGCCTTCTATAAATGTTCAACCTCTGCATCCACTCTCCTGTTCCAAACTCTCTTATTTTTGTTTTGGAACGGTATCTTCTCTTTTTTCACATATCACCTCCCCATACACCATTAGAACTGTGCTGCTAGCAGCTAGGCAAGCTTTTATACTATTCATCTTTGACAACACTAAACTAAAAATAAATATGAATCTTCAAAACTTCCCTGACAATCACTTACCTGAATTATCTATCATATTTCCTAAAACAAATGAAAGCAAGCAAAGAAAGCTAGGATGAATTATACATATTAATGATATTAACTGCTTCAGTTCTTCTAACTCATATCAGATTGATAATAACTACTGACTCTACACTTTTCAAGGCTGTTCATGATCCTCATTGAACCAAATCCAATATTTACTTTCAATGTATAGGGTCCATCTCAAGACATAACTGTGCATTCTTTTTTTTTCTGCAGTTGCTTTTCCCATAACATTCATTTGCCTGCATTCTCTGGTTTTCCTTTCCCTCAAAGACTATTTCCTGTTCTTATAAGGGGCTTCTCTTCCTGTATACCAGTAATATGAGGAAGTTTCAGAACTTCATTTGGGTCTTTCCTCCTGATTTTCCTATTTCATCCATGAATTATTATTCTCAGTTATATAGATTATTCTCCGTTATATAGATTTAAATACCATCCATGGTCATATTTTTATACACACACATACATACATATGCATACCTGCACACTTGTGCACACGTGCGTCCGTGTGTGTACATACACACATGTCATGGAGTTTTAGACTGCTGTATCCAACTTCTTTTCCAGATTTTAAGCGTCTTATAAATTATGGATTTGCAGAATATCGTTTGTAAGGCTTTGTGCCAATATGCTCTTCTCCATTGTTTCTTCTGGCTGTGGTTCTGTAAACATATACTTGCATGCTTCAGAGGGAATCTCTGTCTACTTTTTTCTCCGCAGTTGATATTAAATCCATTAGTGAACCTCACTGACTTCATCTCTAAATCATGCTCAGAGCTAATTATCTATTTGGACAGTCTAATGGCGCTCAAGCCAGACTTGAACTCACTGTCAGTTAAGGCTGGCTTTGATTCCCCGATTCATTGATCCTTTTGCTCTGTATTTAGCTCATGCATGATGGGACTGCATGTCCCACTCATGCTCTCAATTTGAATTTCCTCCATTTTGTTCTAGCTCTACTCTTACACGATGGACTTGGTCTTTCATTTCTTGTACAGCAACTTTCTGATTGGTATCTCTCTTCACCTTTTATGCCAGCCCATCGAAGAACAAGAGGGTCATTTGCTGAATAAATAATTTGGCTGTTGCATATTTCCTGTCTCTTCAAAATGTGATTAACATTTCTTACACTATTTTGCAAAGCGTCTGATGTATTTCATACCATTCTATCCTTCATTCAATATACTTTAACACTAACCACCTTCTTTGTATCTCTGGTTGTGTTTTCAGTCTTTGTGATGCTTATATTTATTCATTCTGATTAGAATATTCTTTTCCCTGATTTTGAATAGAAATACATACTACTATTAAGATGCCTAGTAACCGTATAAACCAGTTTTCTCAAACATACTAATGCTGTTATTGTTTAATACAGTTCCTCATGTTTCCCAACCATAAAATTGTTTTGTTGCTACCACATAACTGTAATTTTGCTAACGTTATAAAATTTAATATGCAACCCCTGTGAAAGGGTCATTCATTTCCCAAAGAGAATGAGACCCATAAGTTAAAGCCATTGCTATAACTATGTATGGCATTGTTTTCAACACTTGCACAGTATTTAATTCTGTATATTTATTCATTTTTATGTAATATGTTGCTTATATTTCAATAGGAAATATGATAACATTGAAAGAGTTGTGTTTAGGACACAGTAAGGGAAATGAGTTTGTTAAATAAGTGGATGTGTTGTTAATAGGGATTTTCTGTGCTTTTCATGGCTCATTGAGCCAGATAAACCATTGTTTATAGTCAGTATACATTGTTTAAGACAGAGTAAGGAAAATGTGTTTGTTGAATAAGTGAATGTGCTGTTAATGGGGGCTTTCTGTGATTTCCATGACTAATTGAGCCAGATACACCACTATTTACAGCCAGTATACATCAATGATACAGGATTCCTATGAAATGAGGATACAGGACTCCTCTAGAAATGAGAACAATTTATTGAGTCAGTATTTTAAGATCATTTTATTTCCACTGAAATGTGTCAACACTGATCACATAAGGATTGAAAACATTAAAGGTTAGTGTAAAAAATGTAATCTGACAAAGTAATTTTATTTAAAGTCCTACCTTGCTTGTTAAAAATCACTTAATTTTCACATATCTAAAGAAAATTTTATCTGTCAAAGTAAAAGCAAAGCAAAAACACAATATGAAAATCTTATACTACCTGTGGTGGTTCAAATGAGAATGGACCTCAGAGTCTTATATATTTGAATGTTTGGTCCACAGTTGGTAGAACTGTTTGGGAAGGATTAAAAGGTGTGGTCTTGTTGGAAGAAGAGTGCCACAGAGGTGGGATTTGATGTTTCAAAAGCTCAGACCATTAACAATGTCTCTCCTTTTGTGTCTTACTTGCCAATTAGGGCATAATCTCTCAGTTACTATGCCAGCACCATGTCTGTCTGACTGCTACTGTGTTCCCTGACATGATGGTCATGGACTACCCCTCTGTAACAATGAGACCCAAATTAAATATTTTATTTTTAAGATGCCTCCATAATGATATTTGTCATGGCAACAAAAAGTAAACAGGACACTACTTCTATTATCTATTCATTTATCTATTTCATTTATTGAATATCTTTATTCATTTGATTAGATAGGATTTGTTGGGCTCTTGCTTGTTTTGTGATGTTAATAATATGAAACTTATGTTGCTACATAAATTCAAATAATTAAAAAACCTCCATGAGACTAAAAGAAATTGAACCTATTTACAAGTGCAGTAAAGTATATATTAGAAGCTGAATGGCACTATTAGGAATGTAACTTTAAAGGACTCTACGAGTCTTTCTAACATGTTGAAAACAGACACATTTGTAAAAGGGAATCCTAGAAGAGGGAATTAATGTCAGATAATTATAACAAAAGCAAAGAATCATTTTTGCTTTAATATTTGAGAACATGTACTTCAGTTTTTGTGCTCTTTTAGAGTGCTAGTTTTTGTGAACGTGAAATCAAATTTTATACAGCAAATTTTACTGTGCGTTGACATGTCAGCATGTGATTGCTTCAGAAAGATACACTGTATGTTGAAATTATAATTACATATGAAACTCAGTGATAGGCTCCTTGAGGTAAATTATAAAACATCTTGATTCTGTTCTTTCTAAATGCCATCTTTTCATAGCAAACAGTTTGTTAAAGCAAACAGTAATTAGAGAGCAGTAAAAAACAGTCAAATCTATAAAAAAATTCTATGACTCAACTTAATGAGAAAACATTGCTGTGAAATAGTAGTATGTGATTAACCAGAATGTTAACAGTGATCACCATGATGTTTTACTCTTCTAAATCTACTTTCTTGGTGTTTTGAACCACTAGGTTTTCATAGAGGAACCAGTTACTCCCACAATAGTAGCCTCAAAACTGTTCAGTATTACAATATTTTAAATATTTAAGTGTTTTAAATAGCATAATTTTGACAAATTAATGTTCTATCAGGTCACGTATTTTTAAACACAACTTTAAATAAAATGCAATTATATCACTTTTCCAGTCTGTCCCAACCCCTTTAAACCGATAGCTTCCTTTCTCTGTGATTATTATTGTTAAACACACAACATATACACACACAGACACACAGAGAGACACACTAACAAATATGTAAATACAACCAATTGAGTTTGTTTTTTGTTGTTTGTATACGGTTTCAGGTTTGACCACCTGTATACAGTAACCAATTAGAAAACCCATGCTTGGGAGAGGTGAATTCTCCTTCTCCATGCAGTCATTAGTTGTGTGTGGTTCTTTGCCCCACTGAGGTTTTCCTGTTTTCACGTTATCATGTCTGTTGATATTGTCATTATTCAGATCTCGTTTATGGAGCCAATCTTAGGATAGACGGTTTCACAGGAGACTTCTTGGCATTCTGATTCTTACAGTCTTTCAGAAGCCACTTCTGGGATGTTGTCTCTGCCATAGATGCAGGGGCTGTCCTACAGATGTTTCCCTTGAGGCTAGTGTCTTCAGGATCTTCTGATCTCTGTACTGTGTTCAGTTGTGTTTTCTGTATTGGTTTCCATTCGCTGTAAATAGAATCTACCTTGACAAAGCATGTTAGTTAACTTTTACTGTGTGCATAAGGACAAAATTTAGAATCAGTAAGGAATTATCCTGGTGGTAATAAAGTAGTGGTAGTACATTATTTTCTAGGGCTTGTAAGCTTACTAACCCTGGTAAGTTGGCTAGGTTTCTAAAACCAGGTATGATTTTCCTCCTGCTGAATGGGCCTTAAGACCTATTAGACAGCTTTTGGTTTCAATCAACATTTGAATGACACTTTTTATACCTTTATTGATGCCTCGTTGTTATGTATGATATTTTATATTATCTGTGCCTAAATTCTTTTATAATTAATAGCATATTAAATATAACTGCCAAAAAGCATTGTTGTGGCTAAACAGGGTCCTAGATGGATAGGGTTATTACTTGTTTCTCCCACTGGCAGCTAGTACAACACCTTCCTGTACTATGAATGCTGGGCCACAAGAAGGAAGTTCTCAGTTCAGATACAGCTCTAATCATCTGAGTCCTGTGTCCTAAGTGTGAAGTATCTCCAGCTATCAAGGTCATCCTTTGATTTTTGAATTGCAACCATGGGCAATGGCAATAGCTATATTCATTTAGGATCCACTTGAACTATACTCAACAACATTAAAAAAATTTTAAAAGGACTTTATAAGACCACATCTCTTTCACAAATTCAGAAAATAAATAAAAAAGAGCGAGCCTTTTATATCCAAAGAAAAATAACACCGAGTAAGGACTAGATTCAGCATTCAGCGATCTTCTTCACCTTGCTGAAGTAGTTCTGAAATGTTGGCTGGAGATTCAAGGGTTTGGAAAAGCACTTCCCAAATAAAGCCTATGTAGCTAACAATGGGAGAAAGTTAAGAGTCATGCTGCATGTGGGTGTTTATGGTAGATATAAGAAACATTAATTGGATTAATAGGTGATTAGCATCAATGTTATAAATATTTAAAATGCATAACAGAGATTTAAAAATAGCTCAGAACTGATGACAAAAACAGGGGAAAGCAAGAACATAAAATTTTATACAAGTAATACTGAGAAACTACAATATTATTGTAGTTAAATCTAATCACTGGATGCTTAATTAGTGCTATGCTTTAAGACTTTTAGACTTTCTCCTTGGGTCACTGCCCCACATGATCCCCCACTGGCTGCTGGAAAAGGCCTCTCTGACGACAATTTGACAAGGAACTGATCTATGAGTATAGCAGAACATCATTAGGAATCATTTCATTGATTTGGGGGATTTGTTTTGTTTTTGCCACTCTTGTTTGATTCTACACTAGGTCTCTGAGATCTTTAATCACCAGTTCTTGGCCATCCAGACAGTGCTGGGTATGGGCTCCCTCTCATGATGTGGGCCAAAAGTTACATCAGATCAATATCTGTTATTGGTGTTTTTGTGGAACTGCTCACAGTGGGATCAAGTGTGTGCTTGACTCTTTGGCCTGCTCTTGGGACTCTTTACCACCTATTGTGATGCCTTTTCAAGCCTTGATATGAGGGCTTTGCCTTGTCCTTTGCGCCTTGTTTTCTTGTGCTTGGTTATTGTCTCTTGGAGTTCTGCTCCTTTCTGAAAGGAAATGTAGGGGCAGTGGATCTGGGGGAAAAAGCAGAGGTGGGGGCAGCTGAGAGGAGTGGAGGGAGGTGAAGCTGATCATGATATATTCAAAATAGAAAAATAAATTTTTAATAAAAATTTTTTAAACAAAAACACTTCAATTATGTACAGGCTTTTGAAAATGTTCTGGGTTTATGTATATATATATGTATATGTATATATGCATATATATATATGAATATAGATATCCATTTATATCCCCTGCACTTTAACGCAGTTTTTAAACCATTTGTCAAATATTTTCTGGTATTACTTCTGCAATGAATACATGAAGCTTTGAAGTGTGTAAAATGCACTTTTTGTCTAATATTTACATTATGTGTATTTAGGTTATTTTGTAATCCTTAAACAGTGTACTTTTAGTGTGTAGATTTTAACACTGAAAAAAGATGGTACCTAGAGGAAATCAATAGCATACATTATGCACATCATGAAGAAAATCCATTTTTGGTGGAAGCATCTTGGATTACAGATTTAGGTTCTGTTCTGTGTGACTTACTTGTTCAGCCTTCATGATACCCTCACCTTAAGCTTAACATTGAGTCTCTGAGGGCGGAATAGGAAGAGGAGGAAAGAAAGGGAGAAGGGAGACGAACTTGAGGAAATGGGATAGTTGAGATGTAGGAAGGACCGAGATGAGAGCAAGGAAAGAGATATTTTGATTGAGGGAGTCATTATGGGGCTAGCAAGAAACGTGGAAGTAGAGAAATTCCCAGGAATCCACAAGGTTGACTCCAGTTAAAACCCTAAGCAATAGTTGAGAGGGTGCCTGAACTGATCTTGCACTGTAATCAGACTGATAACTATCTTAAATGTCACCATAGAACCTTCACCCAGCAATTGATGGAAACAGAGGCAGAGAGACCTGCAGGGGAGCACTGTGTTGAGTTTCCCAAGTCCAGTTGAAGAGTAGGAGGAGTGAGAATATGAGCAAAGATGTCAAGACCATGATGGGTACACCCACTGAAACAGTTTACCTGAGCTAATGGGAGCTCACCAACTCCAGCCAGACTGGGAACAAATCAGCATAGGATCAAACTAGACCATGTGAATGTGGATGATGATTGTATGGCTGGGGCAGGCTGCAGGGCTACTGACAGTGGGACCGGGATTTATCCCTACTGCTTTTACTGACTTTTTGTGAATCCATTTTCTTTGGACAGAAACCTTGCTCAGCCTAGATATCTTAGGAAGGGCCTTGGACCTTCTCCAAAGCAATGAGCCTTACCTTTTCTGAGGAGGGAATGAGGAGTCGGGTAGGGAGAAGATGGAGGAAATGGAAGAAAGGGAGAGAATGGGAACTGGGATTGGTATGTAAAATCTAAAGAGATAGCTTGTTTTCTTTTCTAAAGAACAAAGAAAATGTGTCTCTGTACATGCACCTCACCCTTGGGTCCCTATATATACACATTTCACCTTAACTCTTAGCTTAGGATGTATTTTCTGATGGTAAAAATCACCCCCCCCACACACCATTCTTACCTTCCACATAGAGCATTTTTCTTTCTAATTTACTAAAATTTAGGTCAAAATTTTAATTGTCGTTCCCTGTTACCAGCTTGTTTCCTGGATTTCTCCTCTCATTCATGGTAGCAGTATGTCTTGGTGTTCACTGAAGAACTTAGTTTCAAGTTAACTTATAAGAGGCAACATCTGCTGTGTTTCTGTGTCTGCATCTATCCCTGTGGTTCAGATGTGTCTCTGGATCCAAATATTAGATTTCTTTCTATTATAAAACATCAGTTATTTGGCTTATAGTCTCCTTATATAATATTTCATAAACTCTATTGCTTTAGCAAATAATATATTACCAAAAGAAGGTCACAGTTATAGTCACTTGGATTTAGTAATAGGAACATATCATATGTATTTAAATAATATAATTCAATTTACTATAGTACACAATGTAAGAAATATCCTCTGCTTTTATGTCAATATATTAAGACATTGGGCCTATCAGAGAAGTCAGAGTTAGTATCATTTTTAAGTTAATCAATTGGAAAGTAATGCCTGTAAAAAAGAAAACTGAGATAGAAATTTATATTCCTGTTACTGGTTTATAATTTTAAAAAATATATTTATTAGTGAAGCCCTGGACATGTTTTTGTTTTGTTTAGTTTTTGTTCTTGTTTTTACATTTGGACATTTACCTTTGAAAAATTTTATTTATATTGTTAAAGCATTCTTTTTCTCACTTTACATACCAATCCCACTTCCCACTCCCTCCCTTCCTCCTGCTTCCCTCGTTCTCCCCCCCAACCCTATCCCCTTCCACTACTCAGAGAAAGTAAGGCTTTCCATGGGGCATCAACAGAGTCTGGCATATCACTTGAGGCAGGACCAAGGCCCTCCCTTATGTGTCTAGGCTGAACAAAGTATCTCTCCATAGAGAATGGGCTCCCAAAAGCCAATTTATGCAGAAGGGATAAATCCTCATGGCACTGCCGTGGCCCTTCAGACTGCCCAAGCCCCACAACTGTCACCCACTTTCAGAGGGCCTAGTTTGGGTCTATGCAGGTTCTCCTGCTGACAGTCTTAAGTCAGAGAACTCCCAATAGCTCAGGTCAGCTATGTTCGTTTCCTGTGATTTAACAGTTTTTCATGTTTTTGCTTGCTTTGTGTCATTGATATTTTATATTTAATTCCTGTTACTTTATCTTCTACTTGATGTTTATGCTTATGAGCTTTTGTCTTGAATTATCTAGTTGGATTACTGAGCTTCTCACTTCTGTTTCAGCTTGAGTTTTTTTTTCAATGCTTCTTTCTCTTTACTGAATTAAGAGTTTAAACTCTTAATTGTCCTCCTCATTTTGTTCTTATATTTGTACTTTTAGATATGAATATCATATATTCATATACTTGGAAGTTCTTGGACATCACTCAGGGGTTCATTGCTGTTCTCTTCAGTTGAGTGATGAAGTGATTACCCTGAAATCATGCACATAAAAGCTCTGAATAGACTAAATAGATTGTATTATATAGTTCTGCTTATATATCTGTATAAAAGCAATAATAAAAAGAAAACCATGAATTTGAGGAACTCAGTAGAGGCTGTCTAGGGAAGACATGGAAGGGGTGAATGGAGGAAAGGGATGGAGGGAAATGGAATTATATTTTAACTAAAAATTTTAAAAATGTAAAAAAATTGTTATGAAATATAAAGTAATGAAGTAACCACCCAAAATAACAACTATAAAATCCCACAATTCTGTGCTATATTTTTGCAATATTATTACTGTATTTTCAGTTTTTAAAAGTTCTTGCTAATACTCAGCAGATTATATTGCAAGTGTTTGAGTATTTACCCATGTTTATATAAGTAAAGTGCATTCTGGGAAAGTAACTTATGAACATATAATTTATGTCTCTTAGAATACACACAAAGACTAAAATATGAGAAACTTTGTGAGATCTGATAAGGCAGAGCTTAAGAAGGTAATGAATCAATGGTGGTTTACAAGAACAGTTTAATACAATAAAATTAAATTTCATGGTAGGATATTATAAATAAACACAGAAAAGAAATGCTATCGTAATATATAAAAATGTTGATCTTTCACAACACATTATTACTTGGCATGGAAAATTTAGGGAACTTAAGAAAAGAAATAGTTGTGAGAAAAACATTTTTAAACTTATGTTTACTAAGTGCCCTTTGATCCAAGCTTTGAAAGGCTGTGTCTGCAATCTGGTACAGGGATTTTTTTTTCTTTTTCTGCTGAAACGTGGCAAGCACTGCAATGGAGAGAGAAGGATGTAGAGACTTAGCACACATGTATTAAGGATTCCTTATCATATATATTTATCAGTTATCCCAGAGACTGCAATTAATTAAAAAGTGGTAAGAGGACACACTGTGTATAAAAGTAGTATGGCTGACAGTGACTGACATGGGCACATGTTAAGTGTTAGAATAAAAACTCATAGTAATATAAATATATATGGAAACATTCATATGCAGGGCCCTTATTTTTCCTTTAACACAAATAGCAATTTGTAGGAAGTAATTGTAGATTAAAAAGCACTCTTTAATTATATAGCTGTCTGTTCAAAATAAAATAGATACTCCCTAACAAAAATGTTTATGATCATGCTTTCTGATTGATTCAACAATATTACCATGTAATTACAATCACTATATATTGTATATACTAATTAAGCTATTACATTATAATCTCCAAATCTGTAAAATTACCACAATACTAGTTAATAAAATATTAGGTCAAATTATGCAAAAAATATAAGCCATAAGTTCTTTATGTGTATGTATGAGTGTGTGTATGTGTGTGTGTGTGTTTGTGCATGTGTGTGTTTGTGTGTATGTGTATGTGTTTGGTGCATGCAGTTGAGTGTCTATATATGAGGCCAGATCAGAATTCTGGGAGTCTTCTATTATTGTCTATATCATTATCATGAGACAATTTTTGCCATTTTAGATAGTAGGTTTGCCACTGAGCTCGCAGTATTTGCCTGTCACTGTCCTCTATCATGGGGGTTACAGACATAGACAAGCTTGGCTTTTTATGTGGGTGCTGAGAATTCAAGCTTAGTTTCACATGCTTGCAGAACAAACAACAAACACTCTTCTTACCCACTGGCCTATCTCCTTTTGTGTGACTTTGTGTATGAAAATCTTATGGAAAAAGATATATTCTTGAGATATACATTCATAATAAAAATCTAAGTACTTTTGCATTTCAGAATATCTTTGTGAGGCAGAATTCATCTAATTCATCAGCATAGAAATATTTGGGTTTAATGTTAAGAAAGTACGCTACATCAAGATGTAACCAGGCTATGAGTGTCACTGTATGTAGTCAATACTTTCTTGAGTCATCCATACTGTACAGGCTCTTCATGTAATATGTGAAAGCTCAATCAACCTCTGCAATGTGATCAAGTGCTATGAAAGGAATTCTCCATTCATGATCATTCATGACACTGATTCTCCTCATTGTTATGTCTATGACCAACTTGTCACCCAAACAGCTCCCGGTATTTCTGGTGGGAAAGTAGTCATGTTTAGATATACTGGAACCATTCTGGTAAGTTTTGTTCTGGCTTATCAATAACTGCTAAGAGAAATGTCTGTATTTACCCAAGGCTCTGGCCAGATTTCACAGTCAAAATGAATAGTTCCCATAAGGCTGGGATCAGCTTAATTTCCATATCTAAATTCCACATCTTATTCACACACACTGAAGCTGTCAGTGACCTTAGATGTGAGAGTACTTTGTAAATGAAACTGGTAGAAGTTAATCACAATGATCCTTAGAAATAAGCATTATATCTTTACAAATAAACACACCATAAATGAGGATAATCAGGAAATCTAAAGTGTTGTCAGTGCATGGTTATATTACAAAATTTTGATTCTTCATTAAAATCCCTGGAATTTGTCTTCCTCCTTTAATACAATGTAGATATTTTAATACAATTTAAATACTACAGTCAGTTAATTCTATCAGTCCTAATCTTCTTAAGAAAATATTGAATATTGATTGACTGGTGGTGTGGGAGGTCCTTCTGTCTATGTGTGGCTTTTATTGGTTAATGAATAAAGAAACTGTCTTGGCCTTTGATAGAGCAAAAGAACAGAGCTAGATGGGAAAAACTAAAGTGAGTGCTGGGAGAGAGGAGGCAGGGTCAGAGAGATACCATGTAGCCCCACTGGAGACAGAAGCTGGAACTTTAACCCTTAAGCCACAATCACGTGAAGATACACAGATTAATAGAAATGGGTTAAATTAATAAGTAAGAGTTATCCAATAAGAAGCTAGAGCTAATGGGCCAATCAGTGATTTAGTTAATACAGTTTCTGTGTGGTTATTTCTGGGCTAAGCAGCTGGACCCAACAGGTACCATCCTGCAACAGTCTTGCTTAAGGATTTAGCTCCTACACTGAAGAAAATTGAGAAGGGGTATGAGAAAATGTAGATAATATTTAAGAACTTCTCAAATAAAGTGTTTGTGTAGTTGATATTCAGAGAGAACCCTGAGTCTGTGATAGTGATTAGTTATTGTGCACAGTCAAGATGTCAATGAGCTGGGATGAATAGAATATGCTTAGATTCTGGTTATTTCCATTTGATCTTATTACTTTTAAGGGTAGAGATCAGAGCTTGTCCTCACAATAACATATTATTACCATTTCCAAAGTCCCCAACTCTCATCATTACATTGGTTGTTCAATTCGGAATGGCTAAAATCAAAAACACCAGTGATAGCCTTTGCTGGAGAGGGTGTAGAGTAAGGGGAACACTCATCCATTACTGGCGGGAATGCAAACTTGTGCAACCACTTTGGAAATCAGTGTGGCAGTTTCT
>LOEQ01010059.1:7133-19624 GCA_001685075.1 Bramus lutescens | reverse complement strand
ACACACACACACACACACACACACCACACACACAAGGCAGAAGTTCATACATGTAAAATAAAAACCCCACAAATATAAAAATTAAAGCATTACATGTTAGCTATTCAAATTCCCATTCATTGGCATTTTCTCTTCCTCAGCAATTCAAATTACTGCTATCTTTCTCTTCCAATGAATTACAATCTTTTGTAAAATAGGACACAAGCTTTGCTTCTGGTTCTACTACTTAAAATAAAATAGATATGGAGGCTGTGTATGAAAACAATCTCTTCTTTGCTATTCTTCCTTTTAAAATGCTGACTGGCACACCATGCAATCAGAATTTTACATAAGGTCTCACACTCATTCTTACGGAATCTATTTAGTGTTTACTAACTTTCTGCCAACTCCCACCTAATTTATTGAGACCAAAAATTCACTGTGTCAAGACATTTGAGCAAACTACTCTGGAGCAGAGTAGGAGCCTGGATCTCCAGTCATTCTAAAGTGTAATGCGGAGGTGTTTGGTTGGGAAAATCTTAGAGGTAAACAACATCCTAAAGTATTTTTAAAATATTAGGTTTATCATCAAAATAGGCAATTACTGAATACATTTAGAAGGCATTTTAACATTTTATATAAAATGGTAATTATTTAAATTTTTATCAAATTTGTGTTGAATCCAGGTGAACACATTGAAGTTAAAAATGTCTGTATCTTCTTACTACAGTTTAAGCAAATGACCATTCATTGTTGATAGATGACTTCAGCCTTTTCCAAAGAGCCTTGCTTGCTTCGTAATTTGCATGAAAGCTCTGGAATGAAAGTAACATGTACATGGGGTTATCACATTTTATTTTCCTTAAACAATAAAATAGATACTATGGTTTTACTAAACAGATTAAAGCATGCTCTTAATTGTCACACCTAACAAACAACAACCAAATAACTTTTCTCAGACAGTATCATTTGCTGAATTGATTTCAAACCCCATAAACTATAACAGGACATTTTTTTAAAGTACCGTGTCATACACCTTGATCCCATTAAAATGTTTTCAACACATTCCCTTTTATAAAACTTCTGTGGCACGTTTCTACTTTGAATCAACCTACACAGCTGAGCAAACATTTCACCTAATGAATTTAATTAAAGGGTTTAAATCTGTATTAGAAATGAACTAAATGGTAAACATAGTCCTTGAAGAAATGAGATCAGACAATGCCTGCTCTTTCCATATCTTCTTCACAGAGTATCTGCAAAAGGAGGTTGCTCGTTTGCTTCCTGACTTCTCGGACCCAAATGACCACACAGAAACTATATTAATTACAATGCAATTTCTCCAATAGCTTAGGCATATTCCTGACTAACTCTTATATCTTAAATTAACCAATTTCTATTAATCTATGTATCACCACAAAGCTGTGGCCTACTGTTAAGATTTTCCATTTTCTTTCTCCTTTAGCAGCTATATGGCATCTCTTTGACTCTGTTTACTCTCTATCTCTTTCTCTATCTTGGTTCTGATTGGCCAAAACAACTTTATTCCTTAGCCAATAAAAGCAACACATATACAGGACTTCCCATATCAAGTATCCTCCTCAGGGACTTTTCTGAGAAAAAATGCCTCCTGATTTACTGGTCAGTTCAACTGTGTCCTATGCTTAATCTAAAGCTTAACCTCTTGATATAATGACAGGTTCTTCAGTGTGGAATGTGAACTCTCAGTGTAGAAAGATGTGCATGATTCTTACTTATGAGACAAATGAGAGGCAGGAGTTCTAAAAGTAAATCCACATTGCCTCTGCTTATAACTGCCAACATTTGACATGAGTTTAGCCTTGCGGTTATATCACCTTCATTATATTAAAGTCCAACTTTAAGGATATTTTTCAGTAGCACTGTTTTTGTTCTTTAGTGCTGTTATTTTTGTTTCATATCTATTTGTAGATTTTAGTAACTGTTTGATTAGGGACAAATTTTGTAATTCCAAATAGGGAATTAATGTAAACACAGTAAAATGTTCATATATACCCCACATCCAGTTTCACTAATAATATTGGGTATTAGTCATTGTGTTAAGGAACCTTGGTGAACAGATAAATTAGTTTTAAGTCCATACTTTTACTGAGTTTTACATTTTCCTTAATGATTTTTTTCAGTCCCTTAATCTGTTCATGCCATTAGTGAAAATGACTCCTAGCACATTTTGCTATGCTCATAGATCATTGGATTCCTTAGCCATCATCACAGGAGCTTCCTCCTGCAGCAGGGAACAAAAACAGAGACCCACACCTGGACAATGTGGATAAAGTGAGAGACCTTGGGACACTCAGTCTTAAAAGGGATTCCTCTTTCAAATCCTTCCCCTCAAGGTTCCGTGAACTGTCAAAGAAGAGGAGGCAGAAAGATTGTAAGAAACCGTGAAGATGGCAGACAAAAAGGTAATCAAGCCTTCATGATACAACAGAACTGTTGCATATATGAACGCACAGAAACTGTGGCAGCACGTGCAGGGCCTGCACAGTTCAAAGTCAGATGGTGTTCCAATGTTAAGAGGGAAAGTAGATATAAGCATCCATCCCTAACCAAAAGCTATCTCCAATTGATAGCACTCACTAAGAAAAAACAGCTTTCTCCAACAGTGCCTCCCTGGGTATACAAACCACACTCTTAAGGCCCATGCTCAGCAGTAGATGGTCAAAACAAAATGAACTCAATGGTATCTTTGTAACCTTTTTTTATTTTTTAATTTTTGTATATTTTTGGTCTTACAGTTCTCCTGCTTACATACCATGGTTTCTCTGGCTTTGTGTTTTGCAGAGATTTATGTGTGCAAATGTGTGTGTCTGTTGTGCTTTAGGGAGACTCTTTATAGTATTTGTTTTTCTTATTCCACAAGAGTTTTTATATTGTTATTATTTTATTATTATTTTTATTTAGTTGACTTTCTAAAAAGAAATGGAAAAAGAAGCTGTGTTTTGGGATAGATGGGAAGGTGAAGAGGATCTGGGAGGAGTTGGAAAGGAAAAACCATAATGAGAAAATATTATATGAAAAAAACCTATTTTCAATAAAAATAGAGCAGTATGATTTTTGGTGGACTAACACAGAGATAAGTTCACCTTACTGCATCAAATCAAGGACAGTCACTGTTAGTATGATTTTTTTCCTTGCTGAGGCAACCACCTAACTTGAAGTGATATTTCTTACTGCAAATTCTATGTCTTATCTTCTCTGTCTCTATATTGCAACTATTAGAATTCCATCACTGTGAAAAGAATAATCTCAAGAATGGAAAGCTATGCTAATTTGGGGAAGAAGAATTCTTCTGTGAGAGCTTTTCTTATCTCTTTTAAAGATGTATTCACTTTGGGATCATGTATGTTCATACTGTAACTCTCCATAGTACTTTATTTAGCTTCTTCTTTTGTTCCTTCTGTGGCCACTGGAGATCCTCCTACTTAATCCTGCATTATCTGACATGTTGGATTGGTTGCTGCTTACCTCTGAGTTTTTATTGACTTTGGGCAAGCAAAACATTCAGGATACTTTTACGCTGAATATTTTCTGTCTAGTTCTTGAATCAACCATTTATCCAAGCAATGTTGATTCATTTGCAGGTGAAATTTGATTTTGAAATGAAGATTGGATGCCAAGCCAGTTGAATGCAATTCTGTTTGTTTAAACAAGCCAATTTATATTGAGTCGCATGCAGTATTATATACACACTGTTAAAGAAAATATCAGTTTATAGCAGTGTCTCCAATTGTAATCCATTACCACATGACTCCTTTCTGTCTTCTTCCTTTTCTTTCCTGAAATCTCTCCGGGAACATTCAAATGTTTAGCCTGCTATTAGCCATTTAGTTAAATTTGAAATATAGGTACTTGCATATGTATGTATGCATATGTGGTTAAGGACTGCTCTCCTATACCTTCATGTATAATGACTATATCTGTGTTTCACAATGCTCTTCTTCGTCTTACAGACAGTATTCATTCTCAAATTTTAACAAAATTTAAGGGGTCAGCCCCTTATTATTCTCCCACACTCTTCAGAATGTTTCCTATGGCCAGATACAATAAGAAAGATTGTGTTCTCACGTTGTGCATCCTATCCTCCAACTGAAAACTCCCTAAATATTTTTAAGTCATGTTGCATTAAATTTTACTACTCATGTTGCAAGTTATGTGGATTTGAAAGACATTTGATGTCTTGCTATTCAGCCTGACACAATCCAACAAAACATATTTATGGCCCAGACAGTCTCTTGGGTCTCACACTTGTCAGAATTTTCATGTATTCCCAACCCTTTGCAGTCAACACTCTTTTCATGCCTTCATAGCTTTGTTTTTATTATCTGTAATGTATGTGATTGATATCACACAGGTGCAACTATTTTATGTTGGCTTTTTTAACTTAGTTTATGAGTCAAAGACAATTTTATGCCATTTACATATTGATAGATCTTACCTTCTTACAGACAATGATAATGCACAATTGACTGATATTCTGTTTCCATTCACCTCTTAAAAATATGATTCCTAGTCATTGGTATTATAAATACCACTTCTAAACACACACATTTGCAAGATTTTGTATAGATCTGAGCTTTGATATAAAGTAGTACAATGAGTTAATGGGAAAGTAATATTGATTAGTTTTATAAGAATGTGAGACTTTCAAACTTACTTTCCCCTTCCCTTTTCCTCTGAGAGCTCTCTCTCCTATTTTTTCTCCTCATCATGTTTTAAATTATTATAAAGTATAATTTTATATCTGTTTTATTTTCTTTGTATATTTGTTATCTACATAACCATTGTTAGTATTTATCTATTCAAATCATCTGACCTTTAAAAGTCCTTTGTATTTCATTGTTTTAGATAAAATTCTTTGTTTTACAATGAATCACATAGATTTGTTTTCTACAGTATTTAAATACATATTATCTGTCTTTGTATCTCGTGTCCTCCGTTTCTTCTTATTAGTTCTTGGAAATGGTTGTTACTATTTTATTAACATTGTTTTGTAAATTATCTCTGTTGGAGATTGCTTGAAATTGGAAACCTCTCTAGCTCTTGCTTTCTAATATGTGTTCTTCCCACTTTCTTTTCCTGACTGGTTGTGTGAGCTAAGAATTAAAATTTAATGTTTAACGGGTGTAGTGGCACAGGGTTCTTATGCTCTTTCCATCTTAGTCATTTTGCTATGTTAAGAATAATTTTAACCCCCAAAACACCCAGTGCCAGCCAGGCAAGGAATACTTGGACTTGCGGATCCGGGAGAACTACAAAGCCCTGATGACATACAGACTATTGGCAATTCCTTTTCATTGCCTGCCAATATTTGATAGAAAGATCCTGTTACCAATGATATACATACTTTAGTTGAACTCAGTGAAACCAAACCGTTACTGACCTGAAAGCCTCCTACCTTGAGTGTATATCATAGTGTCGGAAGGCTGTACGCAAGCTTTTGAGAAAATGCTGTCAAAATAAAAAAAAAAGAAAAAGAAAATGCTACCAACAATCCTACCCATCTGTAACTACTGCAAACTACAATAACATAGCAAGAATCCCCAGTGGCAGAATAGCGGCACTTTAGTCTTAGGACCATCAACATCTGTTTGATTAGTCTTAAAACCAAATCATTAGCAGAAAGCTCATGCCTGGTGCTGTAAATCTAGTCAAGATCCCATGGATAGAGATGTCATATACCCTAGAAAAAGCCTGTTGCAATTTTGCAAGTATCTGACTGCTTTTTAAATACTAACCCTTAGACTAGTGCATCATGGAAGCTGTCATGTCTGAACATTTACATCAGACTTGCTATTACAGAGGACCACACCTGTTGCAGGATATTATTATATTATATTATATTATATTATATTATATTATATTATATTATATCCTCCCAAGAGGGAGGAAGGTAGATGCAGGAAAGTCATCATCATCTGTCTATTTGTCATTTACCAATCTGTCTACATGGTCTTCTATTTCTAGTGCTGCCTGTTCATAGCTTAGCTGAAGAGCAACTACAGGTTGATGTCTGTAAATCAGGATCACGGGAGTTCGAATGACTCTCTCTTGGCTTTCTGTGACTTCTTTTTCAGAGCATCACAGACATGACTAACAACCTTCCCTGTGCATTCACTTTTCCATTTGCTTATTATCTGTCTAACCATAAAGGAGAATTGTTGGTCTGCCTCCTTCATAGCATCAATATTTACAAATGAATTTTGAACACAGTTTATGAAGCCCCTTTTGTTTTTAGAGTTTCCAAATAAATTGCAATATACAAGATAAACAAACTCTTATTGTTTTATCCAGTCCTTTCAAGTTAGCAAGAAACAAAACAAGATTATATTTATATTATATTTGTTATATTGTCATACTTTTGCTCCATCTTTGGGTTCCTCACCTTCTCGTGTGGTGTATGTGTGTGTGTGTGTGTGTGTGTGTGTGTAGATAGAGGGAGAGGATAGAGGGAGAGAGAGAGAGAGAGAGAGAGAGTTTAGCGGTGCCTGTGCCCATTATTTTTCAATCTCTTTCTTGAGATGCGTATTCAATTCTTACTGGAAAGTACTGAGCGTTTTCAAAAATGCCTACAGCTGTGTATTTTCCATCCGAATAAATACTCCACAGTTTCATCACACTGAGATACTCACATTTGCTTTGCAGCTCTGGATTCTATCATCCGTCATTTGGCAAACATTGGTCTATCATTGTATCCCTGTAGTTTTGACATTTTGTTAAAAGCGCCAACAACATTTATTTCCAGATAAATGTTAGGTTCATTTGTATGCTGTTTCAGTTCTCATCTCTCTCACGACTCAGGAAAGGACTTACAGAGTTTGATATTGATCAGAAAAATCTCACTCCTACTCACTAAGAGATATCCAGTACCTCAGGTCAGATGTGAAAGCTGGAGGATTGGGAGGAGAGCTATGAGTCTGTCCTCTGGATATAA
Organism: Bramus lutescens; assembly: GCA_001685075.1. NCBI lineage: Eukaryota > Metazoa > Chordata > Mammalia > Rodentia > Cricetidae > Bramus > Bramus lutescens. Next base: position 12,672 of record LOEQ01010059.1, on the reverse strand, counting down.
TATGACTTCTGCACCCAAGAACTGAAAGCAGCGATGGTTATCTGTGCAATCCCTGTAAAAATCAACCTAGCTAAACAAGGTGGGCTGAGACATTTCTAAGGCCCCTACCTAGTAGAGGGGCTAATGGCAGTTGATAGCTGTGGACGAAGAGTATAGATCATTTTCTTTATGAATATGCCCAGTGGTAGGTTTCCCATGACTCACTGGGTGATCCCAAGCCTATATGCACATTGACAGTGAACTTAAACAAATAAAAAATATCTTAAGTGGCAATAGAAAGTAGAAAGACAAAGTCATTGATGTCTTTCCAGGGACCGCTGGTGGGTTTTACCTTGCTTTGTTGCTTTGCCCTCTCAACTTTTATGCCTATTCTAATGCCTGACACTTCGTGAAGGGTTGCCTAATACTGCAAACATGGCACAGAAGGTGTTTCCCTCTCTCATTGACTCTTCCATTCTAAACTTAGGTTCCCATATTTAGGTACTTCCACATTTCTAAAGGCACGAAGGTCTATTCATTTATTTGGCCACCTCCTTATACTAGACTCATTCCTGAGACTGATCGCAAGGTCTAACTATCAAACCATCAAGGTCCAGGAATCAAAAATTCTTCTTTAAGACTAGAGGTGGTGGTGCATGCCTTTAATTTCAGCACACAGGTGCAGGCATGTCTCTGTGAGTTTCAGGCAAACCTTGTCTATGGAGCTAGTTCTAGGACAGCCAGGGCTACACACAGGGACACCTTGTCTCAACTCCTCCCACTCCCGCCAAAAAATTGCTATTTGACTACCCTGATTAACATAAACAATGAGAATTAACCAATCCATCTTAGTTCCTTCTAACACCAACCTCCCCTTTCTTTCCTCTTAAAATTTCTGCAAAGATATTTGCTGCTGTTTCTGACTCAGTTCAGACATATTTGCCTTGCTTTGCAAAGGATCTTTTGTGTTGGAAATTGCTGTATGTCTGTGGGCTGTGCCTACTACAAGGCCCAGGAAGAGCAAGCTGGGCTCAGGTCCCTTTACTTAGAAGAAAGGGTAAAAATCAAAAGAAACTTTTAGGCTACAGTGCTATTAACTTTTTCTCATTCCAGCTGTTTTGAAGTTTAGCTATCTGGGAAAATTATGTATTTAAAATTCAGGAACAGACTATGGAGACTAGACATGGCAAAACTAAACATGTGAAGACCAGACAGGTAGTATGAAAGTAATAGCAATGATGAGACTATTTAACATAATCATACCTTCACATTATTTCCACATAATTTTTCTTGTGAGGAGAGCTCTTAAGAGCTATTCTCAGAGACTTTTATCCATAAAACATAATTTTCCTAATGAGGACTTATTCTGTACCGGGGAATATATTCATTTTATGACTGAAACTGTACGCTGTGCAGTATTTTCCATCACACCCTTCCTGCAGGCTACAACTCTTCTCTCTGCCTCGACATTGATGCTTGTGATTTTTCCAGATTAAATATTACAGGTTAGGAACTATGCGTTTGTCCTTTTGAGGTTAGAACACTACATGCTTCATAAATTATTTCACAATAATTTATGCTATTACAAGGATTTCCATTTTTAAAGCCTGAAACCTCCCCATTACTCTCTCTCTCTTTCTCTCTCTCTCTCTCTGTTTATCTCTCTGTCTCTCTTTTTCTCTTTCTATCTCCCCCCATCTGTCATGTTTGAGGACAGAGAGACAGAAATTTCGTTCCTATATCCATTTGTCTTTTGATGGACAGTTAGATATAGTACAATGAGCTAAAAACTGAAATAACCTAATTTTTATTACCTTGGCTATTGTTGAAATGAAGATAAGGATGTGGGAATCTCCCATATGTTTTTTAAGCTCCTTTGAATAAATACTTAGAAATGAAATTGCTGGATTATATGATGATTATGTTGCAACATAACTCTATTTTATTAAATGCTTGTACCAATTTATATTTCTGCCAGTGTGTGAGATTTCTTTATATCCACAACCTTAACAATATGTAATATGTATTTTCCTTCTGATAAAAGTTACTCTATCCGATATCAGATGTGTATTCTGCTATTTCCTGGGTGTTTTAAATTGTGACCCATGATGTTTAGTTATATGGTATACTCTTTCATATGTCTGTATCCTTTAGAACATTTATTTGGTGAAATGTGTACTCATGGTTTTGACTATTTCTAATCAGTTTATTTTGGATTTACCACTAAATTGAATTAGTGTATGTGTAACAAATGAACATGTGCATATATAATACATACATATACTAAGCAATTTACCATTCTAGAGACATAATTTTAGCATATTTTACTCAGTTCAATGGATTACATTTTAATGTTATTTTTACCTCTATAAACATTTTTAATGCTTTTACCAAGATGTAGTGATGTAGTCAAACATTTTTTATTTTACTTTTGTTTGCATAGTATTTTGGTGTGATGTCAAAATATATGATTCCCAAGACCAATGATGATACCTTTCCCCACCTGTTCTCAGAAGCTTATAATCTTATGTCTAAAATTTATATTTTAATACACTCAATTACTTTTTATGTAGGGTACAAGCTTAGGATCTAATTTCATTCCTGTTAATGTATATATTCAAATTTCCCAATTCTTTATAAACATCTGACAAGGTATAAAACTGATTTTATGCAATAGAATATTTTTTCTGAGCACTTTACATTGTTTCTAAGTCTTTTTTATTTTTTATTAGTACCATACTAACATGATTTTGAAGATTTTGTCAATGCTCTGAACACTGAAGTTTAAGGACTCTAATTTGTTCACCTTTCCTAAAAAATTTTAGTTGTTCTAGATCATTGTTATTGCATAAGGATTTGTGAATTTTATAACTAGTTCTTTTAAAAAATACTGTTATAAATTTGATAGAGCTTGCTTGACTGCATAAGTCAGTTTGAGATGTGGACATTTTAGCAACAGTAATTCTTTCAGTCCCCAATCATGAGTGCTATTCCCTTTACCTTCAGTTTCATTCATCAATATATAGTTTTCAGCATAATTATCTATATTATCAGTTAAATGTATTCCTATTTTGCACTTAATATGTTTATAACATTCAATTTTATTGTTTTGTTCTATTGTTGCTAATCTGCTTTGGGATAGTTTTTGGAGTTTGTTAAAACAGCACTGACTTTTTAAAGTTAATTTTAAACCTTGCAAGCACTATAGGATTTATTAGTTTTACTATTTTTGTGGATGACTGGAGTTTACTGTATAAAAATAAATCACTTCATCTGCAGACACTTTAATTCTTTTCTTCTTATTTGGATGATTTTGTCTCTTTTTCTAATTATGCTGGTAGGACTCACAACACTATGTTGAATAGATGTAACAATATATGATTGTTTATTTACTGATCATAATAGGAATAATATTAGCTTTTGAAAATCAAACATTAAGTGAGAAAGAATTTTCATGTATTTACTTTGTTATGTGGGAGCACATATACTATTTCTACATCTAAATTTTGAGAATTTTTTAACCTGAAAAAATACTGATTTGCAAAATGCTTATTCTGTATATATCAACACCACTGCGTCACTTTTAGCTATATTTTATCAGTGTCATGATGTTGAAAAATTTTTTTCCTTCAGGATAAATTCCACATAAATGTGGTATGCATTCTTTTTAAAATACTACTTAATTCTATTAGCTAATATCTGTCGTGAATATTTTTATTAATGTTTATGAATCAGGATTTCATTGTGCTATAATTTCTATTCAGGTTTTTCTTTGATATCAATAAACTGATTAATATTTGCCTAATAGGTTTGGAAGTGCTTTTCCTACAGTCTTTGAAACAATGTTTGAACGATTGATGAAACTATTTTAATTATATTTTTCCCTCCTCTGATCTTAGATATTTGTTTGTTCAGACACATTTATTATTGCTTCCTCCATAAAAGTTTCAGTACATTCATGTTTCAATTTCTACTTATTGTGTTTTTCAAGTAATTTTGTCATTTTTCTATTTTCAATTTAGTGACATATATTTGTTCATGACAGTCTATTCTGTATGTATTTCAATGCTTTTGAATTTACAATATCTCCTCTTTTAGTTACAATATTGAATTTTTTCTAATTTTCTTTTACAAATGATCAATTCAGTACCATAAGGGTCTACAACTAACATCAGTTAACTGTGTATTATAGGAGATGTGGGAACTTCAGGTTCCTCTCTTTCCCCTTTGCGGACAATGGTTTCCATTTGCTCCACAGTAGACAGTCATAGAGGTGGACACATTGGCTAAGGCTATGGTTGCCCACAATGATCACTCGTTGTTCTCAAAGTCTTTGGGATCTCTTGGAAAATTTGAAAGGTCCTATCTGTTTTCTAAAGTTCCCAAAAGGCACTATTATCTAAGAATTGCTAGCAAGTTGATGTCATATATGAGCAAGGGGAACACCTATTCTGCCATCTAGCTAATTCTTTGTAGCTTCATTGTTATGGAACTGAGAAACTCAAAAGTAAAGACATTTAACAAATGGCCCAATATAACTCATCAAAGCAAATGTTAAGCTAGTAAGCCAACACTTCTTGTACAAAGAATTTGATAAGTACATCACTTCCCTACTGTTAAATAGAAGTAATACTCAGCTTTTACTGGGTTTAAATGACAGTGTATATTTGTCATCTCAAAGCTTCTGTGCAAGAATTTGATGCCAGCCTGACACAGAAGTTCTGGCTTTGAGGCAATTTGTCCTAAATTTCACTAAATATTATGGAGTCTTAGTTAAGTGACTTGTGTTTTAAAACCTTAACACAAAGATTAATGTTCTCACTTGAATGTTGCTTCTGCGTTAACATAAGCTTTCCTGAAGATTAGAGGGCAAAATTAAGTCACTAGAGGCCAGGGAGTAGTGGCACAGACCTTGAATCCCAGCACATGGGAGCTGGGCAGTGGTGGCACATTCCTTTAATTCCAGCACTGGGAAAGTAGAGACAGGAGTGATATGGCTGGGTAGAGAGAGGAATATAAGACCATAAGAGACAGGAACTCATTACAGTCTAAGGTTTGGTGGAGACAGATGCAATCCGGAATAACAGTCTGAAGGACAGGATCACCCCTTAGGTCTGAGCATTGGTAGAGTTAAAAGAACTCTTTAGTGGCTGGCCGTCCTGCTTCTCTGCTTCAGCATTAACGCCTATATCTGACTGTGGATCCAAGACTGTTGTGATCAATATTTCGAGTCTTTAGAAATAATTCTATTACAAGTTGACCGTGGGTTTAACATCTGCTTTATGAATGCTGAATGCATGCCATATAAAACTCTTGCTTCCTTGAACCTCCCTAAATCCAACATTGCCACAGGAGTCCAATCAGCTTTTATAGAGCTTCCATCATTTGACAATGCCTGTAGGGTTACTTGATATATTAAAGTTGATTGTTTGAAAACTTTAGGCTGTTTCTCACTAACCTTATGATGCAGTGTTGAAATTGGTTCTCCATTAAATTCTTCGGTCTAGGAAGAAGCTGGGGACATCTCCTTGGACACCCGGGATCCCCTCCAGAGTCAAGA